>JAEMWC010001729.1:0-27500 GCA_016490735.1 Pachyseris speciosa | reverse complement strand
GAGAAACAAGTGGAAGGCAACAGCATTCTGCGATCGCCTTCAAGGATCAAACGTCAGCTAACGCGCTGCGAAGGTAAATGCGTGATCTGTTACAAGATTGGCACTACTCTGCAACCGGTCTTTATTAGCAAGAAACTGGAAGCCAAAAGAAATCAAGCCTCCAATCGTAAAGCCCCATTTACACGAGCAATTTTTCCTTGACAAGGAAAAATTGCTCGTGTAGATGGGGAATAGTGGACAAATTTTCCTTGTCAAGGAAAATCTGGCGTGCTAGCTTTTCCTTGACAAGGAAAATTTGTCAAGTCAGAAATTTGCTCGTGTAGACGGACAACAAGGAAAATGTGACAAGGATATTATTGTTGCGGGCATAACTGAAACTTGTCAAGGGAAACTTGCTGATCGTCTACATGAACAAGGATAGCTTGTCAATGGAAAATTGTAAAGGAACACTTGTTGATCATCTCCACGAGCAATAAAAATTGACAAGTAAACTTGTCAAGGAAAAATTGCTCGTGTAAATGGGGCTTAAATCAGCAATGCGTTGTGTATTCTATTTCATGTGATCTGTGTGATGCGGATGCGTTGCGTTGCATGATAGGAAGTGATTTGTAACTTATTATAAGCTATAGCACCAGAGGTGGCTCCTGGTGAAATCACGATATTCCACGTTTTAGGGATTCCTCCTTTAAGAGATTCATGTTTCAGGGATACCTCCGTTTAGAGATTTCCGATTTTAGAGTTGGCCTTTTAGAGATTCCGCCGCTATTTTTAGAGACGGCTGGTTAAAATTTGTAATTCTCCACAGTACCTCAAATATTGCAGTGCACTTGCGCATTGCAGGGTAAGAAGGAAAAACACAATCTGTTCTTGATACCAGAGCTGTAATTTTATTAAATTGATACTAAATATACAATGCAATACAACACATAGCTAAGCCGTAATATTCTAGTTTTCAAACTTGGTTTGAAAACAATTATATGTAAGAAAAGTTTATTCGATTCTCAACTAAAACAAATGCTCCTTTTTAAAGGTAAATCATTCATTTAAAACTAAGCCAACTTTTGGAATTAAAAAATGCTAGATATCAAAATGGTTTGTGTGTAACCACTAGATTGACACCTTATAGAGGTATTGGTTTTCAAAAAGTTCACAGAAGTAAGGAAAATAAACCGTTGTTTCGAGTATAAAAGCGAGGCAGACACAACTAAAGATTATTCACTTGTCTCTTAGTGTCTAAAATTAGCAAAATGGTATTAGTGCAAATTAGTGCAACCAAAGAGGGATTCAAAAACATTTTTCCTTGACTTGAACAGAGCACGTTCATTTCTATGAAATGGATTATTATTTATAGAACAAGAGTTCGAATCAAAATATCCAAAATGAAGTTTGTCGAGTCATACTCTTATTCGAAGCACATAACGTGACTTCAGTTATCTTCGGTCTCAGTTGCTGGATATAATTCATTTCATTTCAACTTTCCAATAAACACTTCCGGCACATTACATGCACATGTATCTATTATTTTCCTTCTTTCTTTTTCTCTCTTCATTCGTTTTTTAGTCACCGGGGCTCGTCCTACGAGCGGTAGACACGAGGATGTATCAAAATCTAAGAGGATTTGTTCTGTAATTCCGAGAATATTTCAATTCAGGACACGAGGCATGAAAAGCAAGTTCCGTTAAATACCGACTTCGCAACTAAACCATCGGAAAAAAAAAAGTAGTTTAGCTTAAGTCCTCGAGACCCCCGCACTGAGGAGTCTGCAGGTATTTTACAGGACAAGTAAGCTGGTGTGGCACTACTGTTACTGACTGTAATCTCTGGAAAAGTTGACATTAACTCAAAACAATTCAAATGCTCTAAGATCATAAGTAAGAAAAAGGTTTGTTTACACTTTGTTAATGATACTGAGGTCGACATGTTTAGTGCAAAGGTTTCAATTCCATTTCATTCCTGTCCTCAGTTACCAGATCTTGTGATGAATAACAATTCTGTCAAAAGAAAGAAAGGTGATACACATAAATTAAACCATAAGGATAAACGTTAACCAGTAAACTGGTTTGTTATCGCCGTGGATGTAAGCCATCTACTTATTTTTAGCCAAAGAAAATCTTAAAAAATAAAATATTGTGTCCGGGGAGAATCGTTCTTTGGTAGAACTTACAAACAAAAGCAGCGAAAAACCACGACATTAATAGCCTAAATCAGCTAACTTCAGCATACAAAATGATCCTTTTGAATTTGATGTGCTCCTTGCTGTCCGCCTGGTTTGTTTATAGCGAAGTTACTTAAACCAAGAAAACGATACGGCAAACAGAACATCACTGACTGATCTTTTGTGAAAATAATTTAAACTGACAGGGAGACGACAGTCCTAAAGCGTAGCTTACTATTTAAAGAGGACAACCCGCGCAAGAAACCCAGTAAGTGGCAAGATAGATAGATCGGAAACTACCCCTTTGGTTTTACTAGTTAGTTTGCGCTCCAGGCTCTGGGTGGAATATATACTTCTTACTAACCGAGTTCGAGGTCCTTAGGGACCGAGTGTTTCCCCGTTGATTTATGGCCCATGCGCGAAGCGAGCGGGCCATAAATTAATGGGAAATAACGAGGATCCGTAACTTACAGTACGGACCGAGAAAACGAGGTTAGTAAGATATTTATTATATCTCTGAGGTTAATCCGGCGTGTGGGAAAGAAAACTAGTTGAAGTGAAGCGGGCCGTACTGTAGAATACGGCCCGTAAAATTGACCAATCACAGCGCGCGTACTGCTAGGAGACATGTTGCCGGCTGAACACTTATTGGTCTGACTATGTGGTGCGTCTACAGAATATCAGTGGTTGACTGAAATACATGTATAGTGGTATGTGGAAAGGTAAAAGCCGCACACGGGCCTCAGTCACTTTACTAAGGAGCAGTGATTCATGCAGTATGAAGCGGCAAGCAGTCCTTTTCAATAGCTGTGTCAGTGTTTTACAGACAAAACGTCACTTCATTTAATGAACTTCTACGACTAAAGTTAGTTTCTTTTGAGTTGATACTTTAATTTTGCTCGAAGAGGATACTTCTTTAAAAGGCCACAATAACGAGCTGGGAACACAGGAGAAAACAATCAAAGTATTTAATGGTTTCCTTGAAAAAGTAAGTTTAAATTCATTTGACGAAACGACCTTCAGGTCAGCAAAAATCTGGCTCAAGATGAACGGGAAAACAGGTCACTTTTTTATTAAATACCTCTTAGAAGGTTACCCATCAAGATGTTATTAGCGGATCAGAAAATCGCCCATAATTAGTTTCTACAAAGACTAATCCCTACCAAGGGATTGATTAAAATACTTACCTCTGAATGAGGGTAAGGTTGCTGCGGCAGTTCCTTCGATCCACGTAAGCTATATCTAGTAAAATAATAATAATAATAACTTTATTTCTATAGCGGTATATACAAAAAGCTCTATATCGCTTAACAATCAAAAATTAAAAACTATACAGAAAAAAAGTTTAACCTAAATGCATAGGAAGATAAATACACAAGGGATTAATTATAAGTAGCTCTAAAAAGATGCGTCTTTAGTCTGTTCTTAAAAACAGAAACCGACGGACTAAGCTTAATGTCCATGGGTAAGGCATTCCATAGCCTAGGGGCTGCGACCGAAAAGGCCCTGTCTCCATACGTTTTCAGGCGAGTCTTAAGTATTTGTAAAAGATATTTGTCGGTTGACCTTAGATTCCTTGATGGTTCATAACGCACAAGTAAGTTACTGATATACGCAGGAGCTAAGTTATTTAGTGCGTTATAAGCAATTAACAAAACCTTAAATATAACCCTCTGCTGCTCAACAGGCAACCAATGTAATTTCTGGAGAATAGGACTGGTACGCGCAGCCCTAGGCAATTGAGCAACAAGGCGCGCAGCACAATTCTGAATTTGTTGAAATTTTTGACATAAGTACTCTGGGGAAACTACAAGCAGCGAGTTACAATTGTCCAAACGACAGATCACAAACGCGTGAATAAGGATCTTTGTGTTCTCCATCGTCAAATACTCGCGAATCTTAGCAATATTTCTCAGATGGAACAGGGCAAATTTGCAAACAGAGTTTACATGTTTCGCTAGAGATAACGATTGATCGAAGACTACTCCTACGTTCCTAGCCGAGACTGAAGGATACACACAATAATCCCCGACTACTAACGATGGACGGGGGAGGTACCTAGAGCTAATGACAAGCAATTCAGTCTTGTCTCTATTTAGCTTAAGTTTGTTGCGGGTCATCCAGATGTCGATTTCTCTGACACAAAATTCAACCCTGGAAACAGAGCTAACCTGATCATGGACACTTAGGGAATTGAAAGAGAGATACAACTGGGTATCGTCAGCATAAAAATGAAAACTCATGTTGCATCGCCTCACAATATCCCCGAGTGGCGAGACATAGAGTAAGTACAGTATTGGTCCCAGCACAGATCCCTGAGGCACACCGCACGACAAGGAACGAGTGGCTGACCTTACACCCCGTATACAGACAAAGTGAGATCTGTCGCTCAGGTATGATCTGAACCAATCCAATGCTGCACCACGTAAACCAAAACGATGAGCTAATCGGTTCAAAAGTATTGAGTGATCGACCGTATCAAAGGCAGCTGATAGATCTAGTAATAGTAAAATAACAGCCCTATTTCTATCAATATCAATAGCTATATCATTAAAACCTTGAACCAGAGCAGTTTCGGTGCTTTGAAATTGTTTGTAAGCTGACTGCATGATCTCGTCTAAACCATTGTTGGTGACATGTTCGATCAACTGAGACGCTACCACCTTTTCAGTGAGTTTAGACATAAACGTCAGATTTGAAATAGGACGAAAATTAGCATAAACTTCCGAGTCAAGGTGGTGCTTCCCGCTTTTAAAATTACTCTAGCAACACTCAAGCAACAATTATTAAAACAAACAAGAGGAGGCAAGAAAGAGCAAATGATAATAATGATAATCATTACCATCATCACATCGTCATTATTAATAATATTTTCCACATGCCCAGACGAAAGCGGCGTCCAAAATCGGCCTCAGTTAATATTTAGGGACAGACCACATTTTAGAGTCTTACGGAAAAACAATCCTAAAATTGAACTCCTGGGTATAAAACCAGGCGCGGATCCAGGTAAAATGGTGACCGTTTCCCGGTAGGGTGGGTCCGGGGACTATACCCCGGAAAAACGTTTTGGTTTTGCCAAAGTGCCTTTCGCTGGGTTTTTGAGTCTTTCCGACAGGATATTGGCCAGCTTTCAAGATTAAGGCTTGGTAAATTTACTTTTATTTTTAAAAATATATTTACTTTTCAAAGCTCTGACCGTTTTCCGTAAACGGTTGAAACCGGTTTGGATCCGCGCCTGAAAATCGTGGATTTTTGTAAAATTTTACCATAATAAGGCTTAACGATCTGCTGCTAATCCACCACATGTTTCTGACGCACATTGCATGACAAATAAGATGAGCAACAACGCTAAGTTCCCTAGTCACAAGATCATCCAGAAAAGACGTTAACTATGAGTCCTGGAAAGAATTCTTCTGAAGGCCTTTTAGTGCAGGTCATCCTTTTATCGCGATCTTTTTTGTACTGCCGCCATTAATCATGAACTTGGACTAAATTACAGACTTATATGGTGTAGTAGTATGTACAGTTTTTATCATACGTGCGTCTTTTAACTTTCTAGTATTACTTCCGAATTTCATTTGTGGTCTTATTCATTCACATTTTAAGATCCAATTTCACGTGAAGTTTCACTGAGATAATTTCGGCATACAGTTAAGCAATCAAACTTACTTGTATTTTGCATTTCTTCTCAGTCTGAAGAACCAAATAAGCAAACACAGAAGAACCAAAAAGAGAAGGATACTAATGACAGTCACTGAAATTATAACCGTCTCTGACAAACGCCCTGGAGAAAAAATAAAACCGATGAATATGTTATATGTATGCATCAGATGAAGCGTTTCAAGTAATTAGTAAACTAGAAGAAGGAGTAAATCCGATTTAAAATTACGAACCGAGTACGCCAACGGGGACCGCGCAGGGGAGGGGCCGGGGAGGGGAGGCAGGGTCTCCCCACTTTCTGTGGAATAAAATAATGAATTAAGCAAAAGACATATCCAGAAAAAGGACTGTCACGGGATAATAGTGCTTGGTTAAAGGTGGGGAACCTCGCGGGAAAACATCCTAATTTATGATTGGTTCCTTTCGACCCACTATCTTAACAATTCTACACTTAGTTTAGTCTTCTGTTGCTTTAAAATGGGGTTTACAGACCCACGCGACTCCTGATGTGTGCCCTTTGCCTAAAACAAGCATAACTTTAAACGATGTTTCTATAAGAAATCAGGGAGGTTCCTTGAATATCGCTCTGAGTAATGGTGATTCTTGTATTAGATGCCATTTGGCCATTAGTATGTTTTTCGAACATGGTAACGATGGTCGAAATTGCGTCACGAAGGGTAGTGGCTCCTTGTGCGTTCTCTGTTTTCCCAGTGTGTTAGCTGTTTTTCTGCCCGCATAGTTAACTTCTGAGAGTATCTGTTGCTCCATTTTCTTAGGGTAACTAACTTCTAGCGATAAGGCGCGTTTTAACGTTTTCTATGTTGTCTGTGAAAGGAACTCTTTAAGAGTTCCTCAAGAAAGGCTCAAAGAAAATACTCAAGCAAGGTTCAGTAATCTTACTGTACTAAACACTCACAAAGACAGGACAGACAAGCTTTGCCTTGCTGACGTGGCAAATGAAGTTTTTGGTCGTAACGACAATCGAAAAAGGAAGATTCAGAGAATCCGATTTCGTGACAGTAAGCGAATAAATGAACCAAAGTTATGATTACCTTCGTTCAAAGTTTATTTTGTCATTAACTTGAATTGAGTTGAAAAGAGTAGAAAAGGATCTCACTTGATCTTTTGAGCTAATAAATATGTTAACTGCTGGACAAAGCTTATGAATTAAACGGAATTATATGCCTTATAATTATTTTTAAAGTTATTCCCCTCCCCTCACTTGAAAACGCGGGAGCGGCCCTACTTTAAAAACTGTTTTGCGGGCCCTGGCTAGTGAATAATATTAGACTCCTCATAAAGTGCACCTTTAGTGAGCAACATGAAAACCATCACCAAAGAAGCAGGTGCCTTGGCGATTCAAAACAAAGAAGAAAATCAGTACGCGAGATATTTTTTCTTGTTTCCGAGTTTTTGGAAGTCAAACATTTCGTGAAAGAGAAACACCGGTCTCCGTGAAAGTTCTTAACAGAAAATGAGTATCTCAAGTAGTCCAAGCAGGAGGCGTCAGACGAAGAAAGAACTTAAAAAAAAAAAACTAAGTGTTTTCCGCTGAGGAAACAAAAATACGTCCGTTTGATGCAGGAAGTTTATTTTCCTCTCTTACTTTGATTAGTTACGTTCCCTCTGGAACTTTTCAAGGAGAATAGCGGAATTACTGTCAGTGCTCCCCAAAAAGAAATATTAAACGTTATTTTACTCGGCCTCTAAATAGATGGATAGGTATTTTACATTAGGACTATAGCTAACAACAGCGTATAAAGATGAATCGTTTTTTCCCCTTATTATTAGTTAAATCACATATAGATTGATGTCAAAAATACAAGGAAGGAAGACAAACTATATCTATGATTATTCTACGAGCGTGCGCTGGACATAAAAAAATTAAACGGCTACAATCAGCCAATATTTAATGTGAGTGAATAGAATGAATGTGTTAATGTGTTATAATGCGCTTTTGATCATTGCATGTTAAAAAGCGCAATATAAATTAATAAATTGTTATAATTATTATGTCTTTTAGAAAGACAAAGCTAGGACAAGTCTTGAAAAAAATGATCAGCTTTCGTTAAGCAATATATATATTTAGCTAATCCTAAAAGCGGAGCTCGACGATTATTAATTTTTTACTGGCATCGAGGAACTTCGCTTGGCAGTTGTCGAAAAAAGGGAACAGCAGAAGGGAAAATAAATAGTTTTACGATCCAGATGAACTATTCCATATACCAAACGTTTGGAAAAGAAACAAACAAACAAACATTATTGACTCCAAACCATATTCAGATGAAACTCGTAAAGGAATTCATCGCGGACCAAAACCAAAACATTGCAAGAAATCAAAGTACGGTGCGTACGCTTCTTCGAAGATTCGTGGAGACGATGGAGAAATTAGATAATTAACCCATTGACTACCAGCTGTTTTTACATTTTTGGAGTGATTTTCCACCTATAAACGATGAATAGCAATTCGTGACTCTTTATTTGAACTACCAGGGAAAAGTGGTGCTGTCCTAAGCCACTGGAGGCTCAAGGTTTCTGAAAACGTCATTTTGACGTAGCTATTTTTTATCCGTGAAGCGACAACAATGGCCCAAGTTCGGTTTGCTTGCGATTTTTGCTAAATTTACAGCCATTTTTCATCTTTAGCGGCTGCCTGATGAGCATCATTAAGCGTGACGGTAGCTAAGAGTCCACTTTCTCAAAGAATCGAGCAAGGTGATGTACTTTGTTGTTGAATTTGGCTTGTTACTCGACGAACTGGGAATTTGGCCAGTCGAACACTTAGTACCTTTGGGACTCGACTATTGATGAATTTCTCGACCTACCGCCACATATTTTGGAATTTCTGAGTACTGAAGATGACCACAAGCAGGAATTTTTGGCAGTAGGTGGGAGTGCTTGTAGACTTAGTTTATACGTGAAAGAATTGGGACAAGGAACGGGTGCTGTCAAAAATTCTCGTTATTTCCCAGCATGCAATGTGGTCTAGATGTTGAAAATGGCGGAAAGGCCCGAATGCACTGGAAAAAAGGCTGTATCTACGCTCCGGAGAAGAATATGAACAAAAAAAGTCATTTCTAAGCTAGAAAAAGGACTGAATTTCGTTATGATGGTTGAAGTTTGGTTTTTCGGCGATGATTTCCTTAAAAAATATGAAGGCAAAAGGGGGCATTTTTGTCGTTTCTCTTTGACGTTAAAACGGTCAGTTTCGTTCTTGTCCAAACTCAAAAGGCCATATTTGGTAAAAATCGCTACGTTTCTTGCATTTATTGGATATCCAAATTTAAAGGGCATTCCATTTCGTGCTCACAACTAACAGTTAAGGCAATATTCGTGCGATTGAGAAAGTTGCAATGTTTTGAAGCATAGGATTTTTTTACGGCCGGTTTTGGCCGGCACGGGTGCCAATGGGTTAACAAAAATTGCTAAATAATTTTGAAATAGATGTAAGTAGAAAGACACAAGGAATACGAACCAGGCAACAGAGAGCTGCATAATAGCGCCACTGTTTCACACAAAATCTTCAATAAATGATTCTCAGCGGTAAAACACCATCCAGTTTTAACGAAGACAGCGTTTGCAAAACCACACGAGATTTTCCCTCCTAGATCCGTACACTAGATAAATTTATCAAAGCTAGCCAACCCATTGCGCGGTTTGTAACATCCAAACACTGACTCTTAACCGGTTCAAACAAAAACAAAAACAAAAAAATCAAGAATTAATCAAGTTAGACGACGCAACTTTGGTGGTTGTAGTCGTTTTTGGACCAATATATCTAAATTTTCAAAGAAGCGTGTCAGATTTCGAGACATGCACATGCATTTGATCGGCTTGTTTTCCCTCGAGCTTGAGTTTCTGCCTTCATTAAAATTAAAGCGCGCGAACGTTCGGCGCACGGAGCTCCGCTATTTCAACAATGCACTTCGCAACTTACCAGAATGCAGTGCTGAGCCAACAATAGCACTTTGAGCTACGCTTGGGTTGCACTTAGCTACCCAGGTAAGTTTGTTGTTTCAATGATCGCTGAGAAATTAATTTGCTGGGCGCAAATCGATTCATCAAACGCAAAATAGTACACAGAGTGCCGTGGTGCTCCATTAAAAACGGCGCAAAAACGAAAAGACAAATTCATTTTGCATCGGAACCTTTGGGAAGACGCGTTCCTGCTACAGTCAGGGTGCCTGCCATAACTTATTAAATGAACAGTGTCACGGATCTCGCGCATGTGCAGTAGCAATACATCAACTTGAAAAAGCTGGCAAGTGTTTTCAAGTTTAGTCGCCGATACATATCTTCGATTATCAACGCCATCCATATAGCACGGAACAAACAAACAGAACTCTCCAAAAGAAAAATATAGCTGAGTCTTCAATGCGCATGATAAGAAACACTGACCGAAATCCATCCTACGGACCGAATTGAAGATGGCGAGCAGATAAAAACTCTGTTACTCATTCGAGAGCATCATCGCGCATGCTCGGCCGTGACACTGCTTCTTTAAGGTGGCGTCCTCCTCATCTTGACCATGCTTGATGTGACCCTGGATTGTTGTCTCTCTAATATCAAACATACAAACATCGCGCTGCGCTAACGTCTGAGTTTTATCTTGTGCAAGAATTATTCTTACTGTTGCAATGTTTGTGGACAAAGCTAAATGAAGTCAATGAAGTTTTGGAAAACTGTCAAGCAGACGTAACCGCCGAAATGAGCAAGTTTAAAGCATCAAATCATGGGTGAGTTTCATCAGATTGACTGAACAATGTGTTGAACCAAGCAGTACAGTAACAATATAACTAAGCAGACGAAACAAAAAATAAACAGGTAATGCTATAAGGAAAAGGGAATTAAATTCTTGGTGATAAGTCACAGCCTGCTCACACAAACTTCTAAAAATTATTCTCTTTCATTTTTACGAACCGGCGCATTTTTTACCCTTGGAAGTTTGGGAGTAAGCCAAATTATGTGTAGGTATAGAAGAGAATACAAACTGAATACAAACTTGTGGGGTAATATGACGGGTATATTGTGGGGTAATTGACGTCCTCAACGTATATCACCAGCGTGCTGTTTGTCTTGAACGTTCCATCGGTTGCTTGGATATGAAGGATCACCTCGCTCGTGTTCTCACGATCCAACTCTCCAGTTACAGTAATATTCCCGGATGAAGCATCAAGAGAAAACTTTCCAACGTATTCACTGGGCAACAAGGTGTATGTTATGATGGAATTGTTGCCATAGTCTGCATCCATGGCTTTTACTTGGAATATCACGGTCCCATTTGCTACGCTTTCTTTAACAGACGTATTATTTCTACAACAAAAATAAAACGAAACAATTATTACAAGCCTTCCAATACAAAACCGTGATAACAGCTTTCCACCTGAACTGAGGTATCATATCCTTATTAAGAATGGCATGGGTAGGCGGGAAAGAGTATCGCTGGGCCGATGGTGACAAGGACGGAACAAGCATCCCACAGTGACTACGTAGGTTCTTCCAAACGTTCGCCGCCACCCGTTTACAGTGGCCGCAAGGAGACAACTAGCCTCCCACGCAGTCGTTTTTAGGGGACTCGTATTTCACCTCCTCCCCACTAACACCTGCTTACCCGAAGCCAGCATTCCTTTCCCGCCGCTTAGCCAATCACATTTTACCTACTAAATTCTGGAAGGTTGACCTTGACCTCAGGATGCTTTTCGCGGGAGCTTGAGCAAGCTTTGATCACCGTCTGCTCTACGTTTAAAATTCCCTGTTTAAATGCATATCAACTGACTTCAATTTAAGAATTTGTGAGAGGAAGTATCGATAATATTTCCGTCAATATGCCGACTAGTTACGGAAAGACGCTTATTTCAGTATCATGAAGCTTCGCCTTCAATCTTCGATTTCCTCGCCGCTGATCATGTTGTAGTAGCTGTAGCTGTTGTGTCACTTCTCGTGAACTTGATGAAGGGCCAAGTCAGTTATTTAAGACGTATTGGCGTATTCTTCAGGTTAGTCTGAGTCATTATAGTGATTTGGAGGAAGGAAACTTTGCCATAGCGCGCAGTGGATCGAGCGAACTGCTAGGTAATAATCTGCATAATTTTGCCGTCCGCATCTCGTGAACTGAAGAAAAACTACTAGTTGGCGGAGACTATGCCATCGGTGTTTGATAACTTCTGACCGCTTCCCCAGGACGTTTTGGGATCGCTGCGTGGGCGAATTTCATCTGATTTAATGCAAGACCATGAGAGATCGAGCTTTGTTGTTGTACCATGTGTGATAATTTCACGTCGGTTTACTCTGTGTTTGATCGACTGATAAATGCTTCAGATTTCTAACGTGGTCGCGTCTAAATTCTTATTTACTTTAGTCTCTTGTAACACATCGTATTACTAGAAAAACAAATCGGCTCCAGCGCTTTGATACGTTTACAAATTCGCCAGAGAAAGAAGCACGCATAAGGATTAATTTACTTGTCATCGCTGGACAGTTGCTCGATCGTGATTGGCTAGGATGCCCGCGAGTCAAACAATGGGAAAGGAATGCTGGCTTCGGGTAAGCAGGCGTTAGTGGCGAGGAGGTGAAATACGAGTCTCCTAAAAACGACTGCGTGGGAGGCTAGGAGACAACATGCTTGTTGAGTGTTTCGCCGAAGCGCACATGAATATTACAGACAGCGGGAATTGAGCTACTTTCTTCTCCAGGCCCCAGCTGTTTAAAGAGTTTACATCGTCACTGATATCCATTGCAACAAAGGCATGAATGCTGCACTGTCGCTCAACTTGCAGCTTTATCCAAAGAACATATTAAAATCACCTAACTTGCCGTGCAGATTAACAAGAATTATAGCAAAGTCATGCATTGATCGGCCAACAATATAAATGGTCATGGATCAACTGAATTTTTGTGAATGACGATGAGCAACCAAATCCTTTATGTCGACATGCATTAAAACGAAACAGTTATTAGAAACCTACCCATACAAAGGCATGATACATGTAGCTGCTTTCCACCTCAATTATTAAGCACGGCCTTGGGCACGCAAGAAAGAGTACCGCTAAGCCCGATGGGAAATGGATCATGAAAAATACTCAATAGGCAGCCCAGACACTAAGGAGATTTTTCCAAAAGTATTCGTTTATGCTGGGTGAAGGAAAACGGAATCCATGTTGAGTGTTTCACCGAAGCGCACATTAAGATTCAAAGGTGACAGACGGCAAACAATTGTTGCTTCTAAAATTATCTGCATCTAATAACTGTTCATCACTATACAATTGCAGAACATTTTAGGAGGAGCCACCCACACTGTGAGCACAGTTATTGACAATACATATTAGCAAGGAAAACAAGGTAAAATAATAGGAGTACGTTAAATAACGAACTAAGCACACGTAACAGATAACAGTCAGCAAGGATTAAACCATTTTCCTCCACGACTCAGCCGTTTATATAACATCAACTGCAAAAAATGAACGAATGCTCCATGTGTTGAACTTGCCGCTTTTTGCAAAGTACGTTTACATTTTAAGGTCAGCCACTTTGCTTTCCCGATTAAAACTGAAACTACTTTCAACTTTACAAAACGTAAACGTCATGTCTTGATGGACTAACATCAGTTCAGTCGTCAGGGATCAACGGATGAATGACGATAAGATTACCTGCTGATGAATATTGGCGGATTGTCATTGACATCCTCCACCGTGATGATAACATTGGTAGAATTTTCCAAACTGGATAACCATGATCTGACGCCTTTACTTGAAATTGATACTCTACTGGAGGGGCATTCAGGGTTAGACTCCTTAAAGTTGTTATAGCTCCACTTGTGACGTTCACTGAAAATGTTTGATTTACAATAAGCGCATCAGTGCCGTTGGGTCCTTGTACAAAGGAGTACGTCACGTGGCCATTGGAACCACTGTCTCTATCCTGTGCTGTCACGTTGAGTATTACATATCCGATGGGAATACTTTCTGGCACGGTGGCTGAATACAAACTTCTGACGAAATATGGAGAATTGTCATTGACGTCTTCAAGGTTTATGGTTAGCGTGCTGTTTGTTTTAAACGTTCCATCGGTTGCTTGGATACGAAGGATCATCTCACTCGTGCTCTCACGATCCAACTCTCCAGTTACAGTAATATTCCCGGATGAAGCATCAAGAGAAAACTTTCCAACGTATTCACTGGGCAACAAGGTGTATGTTATGATGGAATTGTTGCCATAGTCTGCATCCATGGCTTTTACTTGGAATATCACGGTCCCATTTCGTACGTCTTCTTTAACGAACGTTCGATTTCTAACACAAAAAAGTAAAATGAAACAATGATACATGTATGTCGGGTCGAAATGCACCAACCATTAGATGATAGCCGAACACCGTGATATAAATGGTGGAGCGCAACCATTCGACCTCATCGCCTGATGAAAATTAGCAGTAAGCAGTTGAAACGTGGCGATCTACATCTCAAGTGACTACATCGTGAGACAAAGAACAATACACTATATTATTATTGTAACTTCAACGATGAACACCATATCCTTTACGTTGACATGCATCAAAACGAAACAGTTATTAGAAACCTACCCATACAAAGGCATGATAGCTGCTTTCCACCTCAATTATTAAGCACGGCCTTGGGCACGCAAGAAAGAGTACCGCTAAGCCCGATGGGAAATTGATCATGAAAAATACTGAATAGGCAGCCCAGACACTAAGTAGATTCTTCCAAAAGTATTCGTGTATGCTGGGTGAAGGAAAACAGACTCCTTGTTGAGTGTTTCACCGAAGCGCACATTAAGATAACAGTCAGCAAGGATTAAATCATTTTCCTCCACGACTCAGCTGTTTGTAAAGCCCACAAGGTCAATAACATCAATTGAAAAAACTGAACGAATGCTTCATGTGTTGAACTTGCCGCTTTTTGCAAAGAACATTTACATTTTAAGGTCAGCCACTTTGCTTTCCCTATTAAAACTGAAACTACTTTCAACTTTGCAAAACGTAAACGTCATGTTTTGATGGACTAACACTGAGTTCAGTTGACAGGGTTCAACGGATGAATGACGATAAGATTACCTGCTGATGAATATTGGCGGATTGTCATTGACATCCTCCACCGTGATGATAACATTGGTAGAATTTTCCAAACTGGGATAACCATGATCTGACGCCTTTACTTGAAATTGATACTCTACTGGAGGGGCATTCAGGGTCAGACTCCTTAAAGTTGTTATAGCTCCACTTGTGACGTTCACTGAAAATGTTTGATTTACGATAAGCGCATCAGTGCCGTTGGGTCCTTGTACTAAGGAGTACGTCACGTGGCCATTGGAACCACTGTCTCTATCCTGTGCTGTCACGTTGAGTATTACATATCCGATGGGAATACTTTCTGGCACGGTGGCTGAATACAAACTTCTGACGAAATATGGAGAATTGTCATTGACGTCTTCAAGGTTTATGGTTAGCGTGCTGTTTGTTTTAAACGTTCCATCGGTTGCTTGGATACGAAGGATCATCTCACTCGTGCTCTCACGATCCAACTCTCCAGTTACAGTAATATTCCCGGATGAAGCATCAAGAGAAAACTTTCCAACGTATTCACTGGGCAACAAGGTGTATGTTATGATGGAATTGTTGCCATAGTCTGCATCCATGGCTTTTACTTGGAATATAATGGTCCCACTTGCCACGTTTTCTTTAACGGACGTATGATTTCTATCGTGAAAAATATAACAGTGTAATCAGGCTAACGTTAATGCTTTCCAAACGTGGACTATTCTATTGGGTAAAGCATGAGCACCCTCGTCTTCAACGGAGAAGCGTCATTCTGTGTAATTTAAACTGGTCAAATGATCTAAACTCTACAAGAGAAAAAATACATTGAGCTAGTATGTAAGACAAATTACTGTACTTTATTCTGATTCCTTAGTTAAAATGCAGGTTAAAATAACTGTTAAAATGCGACAATTAAGTCATACTTTCGAGAAAAAAATTGTCCTTTGGAAGTAACGAAAATAAAAAACACGAACGTATAGACTGCGCCTTATCGACCGGATGGCAAGCTTAGTTGAGCAATAAAATGGCCTATTAAATAAGCGAACGTTACTAGTGTCCGTTTGGCACTTTTACGTTTAAGCTTGACGAATATTTTAACAAGCTAAAGTAACTGCATTCCCCGACAACCGTTCGTTACCTGTTGATGAATATTGGTGGATTATCGTTGACATCAGTTATAGTAACTGTAATGTTGGCTGAAGTTGTTTTGTTGGTGTCCATATTGGTGGCGACGAGTTTCAAAAAATACATCTTCGTGGTCTCGTAATCCAAAGGCATTTGATTCGTCAAAGAAACATTGCTTTTTGATACTGATCTGGAAAGCACAAACGTGCTATTCGTATTACCTGCATCAAACAACAATTAAACAACATTAGCTATTGTTTCAACTGGAAGCTGTCATATTCGATAGTAGCTGGGGCGTTTAGCATGTTAGAGCATAAAACAAAGGACATAACAATGCTCCGAGCCCCGAAATAATTGACAGCTGTTACATAGCAGAGCCAATAAAATTATCATCTCTCTAGCTGTACTAACTGCAGCTCAGATTATCCTGAGTGAAAACTTTGAAAATATTCCCACGAAAGAAGAGTAGTTTAGTTTGCCTTTTGTCGCTTACTTTACACTATCGAAGATTTTTGAGATTTTTGTTTCAAAGTCTACCTGACCAACCGTGTGTTTATTCAGGTCCGGTATTTATTAAGGGCGTTGTTTTGTTCCGGAAGAGGAATACTCGGAACAGACGGTGATCATGTCCTTTTAGGCTCCATTCTGTTTTCAGCCTGAACGAAATAAAATTCCATTCAATTTGCTCCCAACAGGATGATGAACTGAATACAAAGAATACTGACAGTTTCTCTCTAACGGACATGTTTGGTCCTTGCTGGTCATACGCCAGCCATTTTACTGTAACGCATTTGGCTTTAAGACGATCACCCCTGTGACGCGGACAGCTGCTGTTGGTTCCGACGGTGTTCGTCTTAGATAGATTTGACTAAATGAGTATGAATATATTAAATTCACACATTTGGGATGTGACTGTAGCCGACAAACTATAAAGAGTATTAACTAGAAGTACCGCCCATTACCATTGCCATTACCATTTGTCTCGGTACATGATAGCCTACCTCTCAAGCAAGAGAAAGAACGGTCGACATAATTGCATAAATAGCGTCAATACGTAGGCTATTGTAGCTGGCAAAACGTGGCTGCGGCTTTCAATAAAATAGTACTGCTAATAAGTGCAAACAGCGACCAGTTGGCTATTTAGAAGCGCCATCTGGGATTCGAACACGAAACCTCTGAATTACACTTCCCGCGTTTTAACTAATACGCCGCGTCGCGTCCTGAGTGACTGACAACAGTGCGAAACATAGGGTAGGGTTAGGGTTAGGGTAAACGCTCGCGTAAATGAAAGGCGCTGTAAGGTTATTTGAAAGTACCAAGTAGGCAAACATCTGTTTTACCAACCTTCGACAATCTTCACAGAAACGCTGGCAGGCCTTCGCATCTTGTCTAAGGCACTGACCGTCAGCTCAAGGGAAACATATTTGTCTTCAGGAGACGTCAACTCTCCTTGCTCTCAAACTTAGGACTGCTCTACTCTACCACAACAATAGGCGAACAGGCATGTAAGTTAAACCACTTCAAAGGTCAACTTTGTTCAATAAAGGAAATTCATTAAACTACCACTTTGACACTGTTGATACTAAGATCAGGAAGTCGGAGGAAACGTTAGGACGTTGTAAATTCACTAACAAAACCCAATCTATGGCATTGCGTCTCTCGTGAGGGAAGCTTTATGTTTTAAATAAAATTATCGAGAGTAAAATATTGTGGAATGTTTTACAAAGTGACAAACATAGGTATCTCGTAAAATAATTGCCCTTTTCAATACTATATCATCATCATCATCATCATCATCATCATCACATCACTATCATTATCGTTATCATTATCATTATAATCGTTATATAATTATAATTATAATTATTATTATTGTTTTTAGTTAGAAAATGACACATAAAATAGACATAAAAAAAAAACATTCCCACCAATTGCACTAAATTTCTCGAAGATATTGGAAGAACTGCTAAATAATAATTACCGAAAACGTCAAGTTCTGCCGCTTCAGAGTACACCTTGATGCTGTCATATTCCGCCAGACAAACGTATCGACCAGCGTCGGACACTTGAATATTTGTAAGAGACAAATGATTGGAAGACGTGATGGTCTGACGTGAAAAACAACATACACAAACGCATAGGTAAGAGGGCTGCAGAAATGCCTAAAAGACACATTCAAAGGGCAGCTACAGGATTGGACAAGACCATGGATAATGTCCAGCTGAATTAAACACTGAATTGTTTGTGACCAGTGTTCCTTTACCTGCTATTAAAATCAACTGACTTCGCTGTATGGAAGCAAATTGGGATATGAAGTCTGGGACAACAACTGATGTCGAACTAACAAGTCGTAGGTTGTTTTTTTCATTTCCTGTTCAACTCACCCAAAGTTTTACAACAGAAACAAAGAAGGGACAATGTGTGCGGCTTTTTAAAAATTGTGCAAAAATAAAATGCAAGATGGAATAAAAGGCAGTGAATTCATAAATGGGGCATTTCAATGTCAACCAATTATAGACCCATAAATATAATCAAGGCCCCAGGGGGTCTCACTTAAGCCACAGCATAGGTTGACGAAATCTTTCTCGGGTCTGGATCTCTCTTGCTCTAAACTGGCTTTTTTTTTTTTTACATAATATGATACTTATAAATTGATATGAGAGAGCTCACAAAACATCACTTATGCCCCCAAATTGGCACATACACAACCTTTCAAACTCCTTTCCTTCACTTTAAAATAAGTGTCGTATTATCTTTTTTATTCCTGTCAAAACTTTGTCGAATCTCTAGTTACCTCTGAGTACTGTTGCTGAGGCATTTTTTTCCGTGTGCGGTCTACAACGTGAATTCAGTTCGCCGTTTCTCATTCATTTATTTGGTACACTAACTGGTTACGTCGAACTCCCACTTCGTCGACCAATTCCTTGAGCGAGAATTGAATGTAGTAGAATTAGTGAACAGGATAGCATTTCAGTTACCTTGTCGTTCTTTAACCACTTATATGTGTTAGGACCTTTAGAAACGGCATCACAAGTCCAAGAAATGCTCATCCCCAGATCATCGCCGAAACTCACGGACGGTGGAGGTTGACTTACCACACGGGGACCATTGTCAAAGTGAATGACATTCTTGACCACTGTTTTGTAGTACTTGTTTTCCGCTAAAATACAAAAAAAAGTCAATGGGGGTAAGGAATAGGCCTTTTTCACACTGTATCTTTGAGGACGCGAAGAGGGTAATGGGAAAGGAGTTCAGTCACAGTAGCCTCTCAGCGGCAAACAGATGATCACCAAGCGCATCGCATTGAGCTGTGAGTTCTTTTATTTCGTTCAGTTCTGTTTAATTAGAGAAATAAATCCCAATGTAGCCTTATTTACGGAACGATTGATCCAAGAAAGCTTTCTTGGAACCGTATATATAAGCATGAAATTTAACTGTCATACCTGTAGCTGTTCTTTATTCAATCAAAAATCAAAGGTCAATTTACCCAGCCCGAGTATAGCATCAGCTAATCTTGGCAGGTGTTAGTAATAAACAAACATAAGACATTATGAGCTAAAAGGATTACATTACTACTACAATATTACTACATGCATTCGATTACTACATTATAAGAGCCTAAAAGATACAGTTATCGTTTAGTTACAAGTTAAAAATAACAAGGTTAAATTAAAACAACACAATAATTAAGTATAAGTAAAGCAAACTGGAAAGCAGAGAGGAGAGATATATAGCTGTAAGTGAAGTATATAGCTATAAGGTACCTATGAGCGCCACGCCAAAAGTGCTCCCATTGACAACTTCAAAGGAACCGGCACCAGTGCTTCTAATCATCACGTATAACGTTTGCCACGGTTCAAGGTGCACAGTTGCAGATAAACTGAGAGCAATGGCTGAGCCATCTGGGGCTTCTTTTGTAGCCTGTAAGCCCTTTCCGTCTGTCGTATATCCATTGACCGAAAGCAAAAGTTCCACAGTTCTAAACATGAGAAACGCATAATTACCAAAAGACAAAAACGTTTATTCATCATCATCATCATCATCATCATCATCATCATCATCATCATCATCATCATCATCATCATCACCATCACCACCACTACCACCACCCACCATCATCCACCGTCACCATCACCATCACCATCACCACCATCATCATCATCAGCATCAGCATCACCGTCATCATCACCGTCATCGTTACCGTCATTGCCATCGCCATCGTCGTCATTTCTATGATAGATGTGAATGTCGCAATCATGGAGTTAAATTATGGAGATAATATCTAAATCATGCAGGAAAATCAAAGGAATTCGTATGGCACTAGTTTATCGCTTTGTAAAAACTCTGTTGTTTCACTCGAGTAAAATTTCCACCCATAACCCCAAAGACTGGTAAAGCGTGGAGTAATAACATGTAAAGGTCCTTTTGGAGGCACTGCATTGGTGCCAGTAGCCTGGTCAACTTCATTACGATTATTTCTATCTGTGATCTGTTGAGTTGGTGCAGCTGGACCAATCTTCATTCAATTCATGTACTAAAATACGTATATTCAATTCACTCTTTAAATGTTTGTTCATTCTCTAACATTCTACAAACGTAAATACCCTGCTCAAGCTATAACAAAGTCTGCGGCTTTACAAGTGAATTATGATTTAATATCTGACTAACAGGTATTTGCAGATGCGATAATAAGAAGTGTATGTGTGTGTGGGACAGTAGCTTAGGTTTACCTTGCCTCCTTTGATGCGCTTGAAATCCTCACGAGAACTACAGCAGTAACGAAATACACACCAGCCACATCGGTAACAAACATTCCTTTGTCAATATTTGAGTTTGGCGACAGACATCGTGAGTCAACACTTTCCCATTGCTGAATACCTTGCCACCATTCTCCACTACTGTACTTGCTTGTTTTGGATCGAAGCAACAAACAAGGATGCTCGTTGTCTTTTGTTATCAGTGCAGCAGAGAATGTGGAATTATTAGCAGCGTTGAGTAGACTTGAATTTGAGTACAACGAAACAGTGATCGCCTCCGACGCTTCCAAGCGAGTAAGAACAGCAGCATCTACTGATAAATAAAAACCTTCTACAGTGCTTGATAAAATAGATAGAACATCTGATTCTGACGACCCTGTTGCCACCACTTTCACTCCGACAAGGCCATCCATGGTAACTTTCATATTCAAGTTAATGCAAAGAACATAAAGCCCGCTTTCTATCACAAAAACCTTCTGCACTGATTTGCCGCTGTTGGTTTTCCACTGAGTTAACTCGTGCCAACCACTGGAACTAAAGCTGATCGATTGATGTTTAAGTTGAACGGTTCTGTTAAGTTCCAATTCACTTAAAAATTGGACTGAACGTGTAGCTGTCACAAGAGAGAAGGTCGGATCTTGAGATTTTAAACATATTGAAATCATCTCATTCTTTTTAAAGTCAACTATCCCAACAAATCCAAAACTGTTGTTGTGTTTCCTCAGAGAACCAAAGACCTCAACGTAACACTCTGCACACTTTCCTGGCCCAACACAAGCAGTGAAGTTATTCTGCACCGTTCCTCTGAGAGTAAATAAAGTGTTATAAGGTAACTGCCGGTTATAGTTGTTGTAAAGTCTCCTCTATCGCATGGTGATGTCCAGTTTGGTTTGAACATATTGCCATGTACGTAAGCAAGGGCGTTCCCACCAGTTGACATAGATCCAACCACTGACTTCTCACAAGGTACAGATGGATTGCGAACGGGTTGAAGTATTTGATGGAGGCCAGGCTGTTGACCAGGAGGCAGAAATAGTACCATAGAAAACCAACAACCCTTCAAATTAAGAAATGATGGAGAGATTGCATCCGTTTTTGAACAAAGAACAAGTTTCTGTCCTTTTCGTAAGTAAAGTACGCCAAAGGCACTTATGGAAAACTGACCTGGTGATCTTTCACCGACTTTGGATGCCGTGATGCCATTGAGAGCAATATTGTAAACGTTACCATTATCATTGACACAAACTCCACTGTGAAACGTTTCATTGCCACGTTTATCATCCAAAAGCAACATGCTCTGCAAAAAATACAAACCGCTTCTCGTTATCTCAACAGTACCAGATAATTTGACAGTAACACTTTTAGAGAAAATATGGTCTCTCCAGTAAGGGATTGCGCTAAATTTATTGTTTCCGATATCATTCCGATATTTTTCCGCCAAAAATCCGGCTGCATAATCACTTTCCCAGCGAGAAATAAGGACAACGGAAAAGCTGCTATTATCCAACACTTTCATGGAAGAACCTTGACAGTCCACCTCCAGATGAATGGAGAGATACTGTCCTGCAATTAAATGTACTGTGCCTGCGATTGTCAGAGTACTGACATAACGACCCATAATGGAATTTTTAGAGTTTGGTTGGAAGCTCGTCATGACTTTCCCGCCATTCTGTCCACCAAGCAATATGGCCATGGTAATTTGAGATGAGCCTGGATGTCGAATTAAGATATTAGCAGTGATAAGGTAAAGACCATCTGCCTTAGCATTAAACCTTCCAGAGGTTTGGTTAAAATAGGCGTTATTTCGGAAACGAGTGTCTAATGGTGGTGCACTAGTTGTCCATCTGACGATTTCTCCACAAGAAGAACTTGAACTTTCTTCAGCTTCTTTCACTGGAGGAACGAAAATATAAGAGAGAACAACAGTTTTTTCACTTGATGATTACAGTGGTAAAAAGGGTTTAGTTTCGTATGAGTAACCAGTTGCTCATTACAGAGAAAAACGAATGTTTCCTATGTTTACGTGTTACTGGCATGACGTGATCGCAACAGGGTTGTGCGAGGAAGAGAATCTCTCATCACAACTTACTGTATTTTAGAAAAATTGCGACCGGAACACGACTTTCTGGTGTACCCGCTCAGTAGACAAAGCCGCAGTAGCATAACTAGGCCAGTTCTGGGAGCGACTATTGTTTTATGGGAAATTTGGTAGTCATTAAATAACGGATAACACGGTGTGTATTATTTGTTTGGGATACGCGCCAGAATCCGAGTTACACGAGTTTGATGAATGGAACTTTTCGACCACAAGAAATCTATTTGTTTCTGCTAGAAATAGAGAAAAACGGCACCCCCTTGAGATAACCTGCTTTTGACAAAGAAGTTATAAGTACATCTGACCGAGAAGGACCTGACATTAAAAGGATTATTCTAAACTGGAATAATGATTCTCACCAGCAAAGAATCCAGGTGTAGAGAGGGACTGTGCTCCAACCAGTGCCACAAAGAAACCTGTTTGCATGGATATTTTCCAAGATGATGGCTCTGTGGTAGCCACATAGACGGAGATATTTTGATTCTTTCTAAGCCTTATGGAACCAGCAACATTAAGCGTGATATAACTTTTTGGATTTTCATTCAGCGAAAACAGCCCACCTCCAGTGTCGATAACGTCGTCAATGGCTATAATAACTGACAAGTTTCCTCTTGGGTATCCATGAAAAATGACGTTACAGCACAGAAAATAGGTACCATCCAAGTTTGTGCGATAAACTCCGTGAGTTGGAAAGAACGCGTTGTCAAACGAGAACAAGCCAGGAACATTTTGCGTTTCCCATGATGTAACCTTTGTCCAGCCTAAAGACGTGAGAGGTATATTTCCCTTAAGCGTGGCTGCAACACCTGGCCAGTCGTAGGAAACCAACGAAACACAAAACAGCCCAGTAGTTATTTTCATGCCATAAACATCTTGGTGGATGTAAGCAGTCAACGTGTCTCCCTTCTTAAGACCTACAACACCACTAGCGCTAAGCGAATTTCGCCCGATGAAAGTGTTGTACTCGCATATAGTCCACCGTTATCAGTCAAAGCGGTCGGAGACTCTGTGACAGCGACAAGCAAGTACGCTGAGCTCCTATTTAACGACCGAGAAGCATTTATATTTATGACAACTGTAACTAAGAACAATCCATCCTGGCCAGAAATGAACGTGCTGTTATTTGTCTTCAACATCAGCTCTTCTGACTGAAAATTTCGCCACGAACTGCTTATGGTCCAGTTTTCTAATCTGTTCCATCCAATCGATTTTACTTTATTATCCCTGAGTAAGCTGACTGAGAATCGTGGCGAAACATCATTTCTCATTCCAATAAAAAGGCCCGAGAAACTGCTCTCTGACTGGACTGTAAGAACTCCAGCACTCTTTGGCTCAATCCGCAGTTCAACACAATCTCCTCGGTTCAAATAAAACATTCCGGACAAACTCGTCGAATACTTTTTTCCTCCAGACGAGTATTTTTCAAATAAAGTAGTATTCGAGTTCAACACGATGGTAAAAAACACAATGGGTTAATTGGTCGTTGGACTCGATGTTTATATTGGAAGTAAATGCGTGAATCCCTTCAAGAATTGCACAAAACAACCCAACCGAAGGCGATGTTCCGCTGTGCATGACAAACAACCCTTTGGTGCCGCTATTTCTCCAATTTTCAAGCCGCGTCTTCATTCGGGGTTGGATAACTTGGTCGTGTGATAATACTCCATGAAAACCAGGTACAGAGGCTATGCGCGACAAGTACATAATCGAAAAAGTACTGTCACGCAACAGTGACCCCTTGGAGCCATAAAGATACAATGCTAACTCATCATTTTCATAAAGACGCAGAAAACCGGAAAGACTTAAGGTTGCTATTAACGTAGTGTTCCCGTGAAGACCTGTGATTCCATTTGTCTCTTCAAAGTCACCATTAATCACTAGACTCGCCTTTAAAAAACCATTACTTGCGTTTGCTATCAGTAGATTGAGAGCAACAAAGTATATTCCTGGTTCAGGAGTGACAAATCTGTCACGGAAAGCCTCTCCCTCAGGGGAGGTGGTATCAAAGAAGCCATTCCGAGACTTAATATTCCATGATTGCACCAGAGTCCACCCGGTTTCAGGCAAGTGGTTGACTGTTTCCTGCAGATAACTGGAAACTCCCACCTCGAGAAATGCTGTTGATAGAAATGAAAAGGGGACGTATTTAGCCTCGGAAATTAATGGCATCTTAGTCATGGCTTCAAATAGTATTTTGGCGGTATCCCACCACGGACTTATCATGCATATGTCTTTCCTTTTGAGACAGAAAATGCCGGAGATTTATGACATAGCCACCAAATTGCCTTATATTAAAAGTAATAATAGCATTTACTATGCATTGAGAGCCTAAAAAGCTCAGTGGCGTTGTATAACAGCTAAATGTTAAAAGGATTGCATAATGTGCTGAGGTAACTCCTCTTTAAAATTATGCCATTTTCTAGTGCAAACCTTTTAAGGGTGCTCACTATTCGATAAGCAATTTTTAGTACTAGTGACTGGCTAGTTCGTTCGTTTAACCTCTAAAATGGATGATCGAAGAAACAAATAATCTACAGCTAGATATTCCTGGGTTTTTTCTGTTGCCATTCCAACAAGACAAATTTGGATTTGCTCGCATCGGTTTGATTGGTTTTGCTTCCAGAGAATAACTGGCGACCCGCTCCCGTCACGAAGACTACTTCAGCAAAACGGAGAAAAACTTGAAAACGGGAAAAGTGGACACGCAAAAAACAGTGATAAAAATAGACACAACCATGAGACGTCGGAATGGGTAAAAAATGGAGAAAAAGTTAAAATGAAATTTGAGAGGAGACGAAAAAAAAAAGGAATGAGGGAACGAAGGTCGGGGATTGTAGCTACTTTCCCAGCGTTCAGTGCTCTCTTCCCTTTTCTTCTGTTCAGTCTCCGCTAAGCCTTCAACGAGTTCCTAATGATTTTCTTACATTTTCATTTCCATATACAAATATTCGCAGTCTACCGCGTAATGTTGATGAACTAAACCGACTTATCAGCAAGTGTAGAACGACCTCAATGGACAAATTTGATGACATGATGCGTTATACTTCAATCAATGGAAATTTCTCGTTGCTAGACATAGACACTTAAACAGACTCTGATATTCCAGAGCGGTTAAATGCTAGCTGATTTTTATTTTTATTTAGTATATCAGCTTTTTGAAAATGGCAAAGGTCCCGATGATTGCTAGGTTTAAGTAAACCACTGTGTAATGTTTCCCTAGTCTATTACGCGCTTACGTAACAATTAGAAGCAAAGCGCGAGTGGTGTTGCTGTACACCTCAACAAACGCGATGTAAACACTTGAGTTCAACTAGAGCTAGGAGTCCAACGTGGAAAAACGTTATCGATAACTAAGGGCCTGTTCACATGGAGGTGGGGGACCCCAGGAAGGTGAGTTACCCCGCCTCGGTGGGGTTACCAATCTCTCCATACAATCTTCCTTTATTTCTCGATCGCGTTCGCATGTGAAGTGGGGTACCTCACCGAGGCGGGTTGCCTGGTCAGCCTGGGCGCCGCTTAGCTGGGGTGAGTTTTCTTCATGTGAATGCTGGAGGTGGGGTGGGTGGGGTGGGGTGATGTTCATCCGGGCAACTGTCTCTGAATTCTTTGTTAACATAAGTACTTAGCGACCACGCGATAGCATGTTAAACCACACCCCAGCGCCCCGGTGTGAAAGCCAGGTAGGGTACGTCACCTACCCGGGCTCCCACCGCCATGTGAACAGGCCCTAAAATGTTTAACTTTTTGGAGGAAGTCTTTGGTTGACTACGATAAATCCTAATACTATTATTTAAGTAAAGAAATAGTGAAAGTTACAATAACAATAACAATAACAATAGCGCGGGGCAACTAATTACTATACGATACTGAATTAACTGACCTGTGCCAGATCCAAATAAAAGACTAAACAGGAAGCAAAGGTGAATCACGATGCGGTGTAACATGATGGTATGTATATCCCTTGCGATTATAAATGATGCTGCATCTGAGGAAATAATTCAAGTATAGAAAACAAAATGAGACAGTATGCTGAGACACTAATTAATAATATACATAGATACGGAGGCAATCCTACAGCGGAGCTCTTTATGCAGCCGAACCCTATTCGCTCCCAAGTTTGTTCACTTTTCAACAAAATCGCTGATAAACGAATTAAAATTGTATTGGAAAGCCAGCTACGACCTCACTAAGGCTCTGAATACCAACTTATTCTATGTAGGATGATTAACTTTTGGATAAAATTCAAACGTTGTGGTTTAAACATTTCCCAAAAAAAACAATCCACAAAGATAATACTTGCTAACGCCTTCAAAAGAAACTGTACTGGGAAAATCGCGTTAACTTTAATTGAAAGATGGTGACGTAGGAAAAAAAGGAAAACGATAAAAGATTATTCAGTTGAGTACTGGTTTGCTTTTAAGATTGAAGCTCGCTCAGGCTTTGGCTTGATTTAAAATCACAAATTTATTCAACTTTTACGACAGAAGTTTTACATCACCGTTCAGTTTCAAAAAGGGACTTAAGAAGATTTGCAATTTCTTAATCGCATCTCAAAGTGGCAGCCTGCGACCTCTTTTAATTTAGCGTGGATTTCTGCCTTCTCAGGAACTTCGCTGCTGCAAAAGTAATTTTTTAGTTTCGGGTCATGGATAAAAACGG
>JAEMWC010001728.1:55000-102438 GCA_016490735.1 Pachyseris speciosa | reverse complement strand
TTTTAACAATCTAAATCTAGATATGCACAATTGAAAACTAAGCTAAGAGTTCTTAACTAGAAAAATTTTTTTAACAGAGGATTTAAAAGAGCCAACGGAGTCTTTCTTGAGAATGTCTAAAGAGAGTAAAGAAAAGAAACTCGATGGACACGCGTGGTTCTAAACTTGCTACGCTCTGACCTTTCCAAGCAGTTTTAAAGTCCTTCGCTCTTGCTCATGGATCAAGCCTGGTACAGCTCTCTCAATTCACTCCTGACACCCTGTTCCCATTGACAGATTCAATATGAAGACTGAAAAACATTCAGGCTTGTACGGTAGAGCACTACACAGGTATACCAGAAGTCATGGGTTCGACTCGAGTACAAGCCTGAAAGTGCGCTAATCATCAACTCATAACTGCGATGATCACAGTTGAAATATATGATTTTCATACATTCATAATCACTGACAGATTCATAATTAACTTTTTCATACCTTGTTCCTTAGCTGTTTGGCTTCTCCTCTCTCTTTCAAGTTAATTCGTTAGTAAAAAAATGAAAATCATAACTGAAGACTTGTGAAAATTCACATCCAGTCCACCGCACTGGAATGACTGGCGCTTCTCTGGCGTTTCTGCTTTTGATGGCGGGAAATGCTGACAGGACGCGACAAAAATTGGCGGGAAAATTCCACCTTCAGCCGCCGGTTCAGCCTAGCATGTAACATGGTTAACATCCCTCATCTTCAGTTTCCTCGCTTGGTCTAGCTCGATAGTTTTTTATTATTTTATGGCCCAGAAAAGGAATGAATGGAAAGGAATGGAAAGAAAAAGAAGAAATGAAAAGAAAACAAAGATCAGGAGCAGTTTACAGCTGCTTCTATCATCGTTCTCTGCCTTCAAACTCATTGAAAACGTGAGCCCGATAAAAGCTCACCGCGTTATGTTGGTTCCCTCGGCTAGCCATCCATGTTCGCGAAATATATAGTTCTGGAGTAAAAAGAATATAAGTACATCTATTTGTAGATGTCGTATAGTCCGTCAAATTTGGCAATTATTTTCTTAGTAAGGATCTTCAAACTTTTATCCAAGAGTTTTCAGTTCGAACGGGGCTAAAGCACCCCCTCCCCCTGAGTTGTGTGTCTTTGTATCGGGATACACTTTGAGAAAATTTGGTGAACAATAGAGTACTAAAGTGATGACGTCATAAAAACTAAATTTGTGAAATTATGGGATTTGTTCGGATATTCAGAAAGAACACGACCAAAAAGACCTACTTGCCAAAAATCAGCATTTTCTTACAGTTAAAGAGCGAGATATTAGCACCGTTATGCTCTACTGACTCCATACAAATGCTTCTAAATTTTACTCAGTTCCTAAAGTTATGAACCAAGCCAAATTTAGAAGGATTCGTATGGAGTCAGCAGAGCATAACGGTGCTAATATCTCAGAGCCAATTTGCCTTTAAATGCTGATTTTTGGCAAGTTAGCATTTTTCATCTTGCTCTTTCTGAAAATCTCAACAAATCCCATAATTTCAAAAATTCTAATATTTGTGACGTCACACTTTAGTACTCTATTCCTTCCTTTTTGTTCATCCTGAACATTTGCACACATTACACTTTGAGAAGAATGTATCGAGGAGTTACTTACTTTGCTAAATGACCGCTGACCGGAAAGTGTCACGTCAATCTCTACGGTGCAACGGTGGAGGTGGTGGATTTTCCCTGCAGTTCATCGCCAGAATGCCACAAGCCACAAGGAATCCAGCAATCAAGTTTACCAAGGTAGAGTCTTAGTGTAATAACAATTCTTTCTGAAGGGAAACAGCTTTTACACCGAGAGTGTTCTGCTCTCAGCTGCTAGCTCACTTAATTACAGTGTTCTCGGATGGAGATCGCGTGAGTTCAGGACGTAACAAATCGATATTTTCGATACTCCATGAAAATCGATAGTAATCGATTGAAATCGATTATAATTTATCGATTAATATAGAAAATCGATGGAAATCAATCGGTCGACTTTTTGTGATTATCGATTTTATCGATTTCTGTAATTAGACAATCGATTTTCATCGATTTTCATGGAAAAATATCGAAAACATAAAAATGGGCGAAGCTGGGTTGGTTGATTGGTTTTTCTGTTGAACTGATAAACAGCAACTAGTAACTGGTATTAAACTCAGTAGACATCTCCATAACACTTTATTTGCTTTACTGATATTAAGGTGATTCCCTACAATTGCATGGCGCATCCTTACTGCGCATAATTTATGGCATCATTTAGTGCGCACGCATTAGAAACATGGCGATTTGCCTTGACATTGACTGTTTGTCAGCCAAAATTTCCCTTTGCAGTCGTGTTGCAAAGAAACGAGCACAGTGACTCCCCTTTTTTATCTCATAATTTCGATGAGAACAGTATCCTCAATAACTGAGAAAAAAATTAGCAGAAATCTATGGCTACTTTTTTGGCAAATGAAATAAATTCTACAAAGGGAGACATAATGGGCCCAACAGCGCATGTCCAAATTATGTTTCCTTTAAAGGATAAAAAATGCAGGGCATTTGAAGACATTTTTTCGGGGACATGGGTGAATAAACAATCAAAGAAAGTCAAACTCTGTGTGATATAACATGCTGCAATAAAAAATAATCGAGCTTATTTGTTGTGCACGGAGATTACCAAAAGTCACCTAAATAACTGTATTTGTCAACATCGTCGTGTGAAAACAAGCACGGTGACTCACTCTTTTTATTACGTTTTTAATATCTCCTTGTCCTGTAACAACAGCATACCAAGTTTCATTGGAACTCTGTGATGGGTTCTTTTACTAGGGAATCACCTTAACTTATGAATTTGTAAGTCACTACAGGATACTCAAGGGTACTGCATCAAATCGATAGGAAATGCAACCATAATGTATCAGTCAATTCCAAAAGTGTCCACCACCCCTCCCCCCGGCATACCCCGGGTATTCGATCCGAAATTTGTCTTGCACGGTGGGGCATTCGACTCTCAGCTAAACATTGGTCGGTGGTCGCCAGATAAAGGGTTTTGCGAAGGTTTCGCATGCAAATATTCATTCGTTCACCACGGGAGCCACTTTGCTCCCTTCACTTCGAGATTCCACGTAGGTTTTGTGTTGTTTACTAAATATACAGTTGATAAAAGTCAAAGTTTGGAGTGCCAACAAAAGAGGTCGGAAAAGAGTTTGGCGCATAATTTTTGGGATTTGGTTTGAAAAAGGTAAGCAGTAAGCAATTTTAGAATAAAATATTCATTATGAGCGGGGAGCATGCAAAAATGCTTCATGCAACAAGTGATTTGCTACAGATTTACACTTGATTTGCCCTTTTTGAGGCCCTGACAGTGGGACATTTGACCATCAAAACTGGAAACACAGCAGGGCATTTGATCGAAATTTTTCAAAAAAGTCAAATGCCCGGGTGTTCGCCGGGGGGGGTGGGGGGGGGCTGGTGGGGGATGGGCACTTTTGGAACTGACTGATACATAACAATAATGTAATGCGACTTGTGTTGGTGTCATTTTCTGTCACAATGTCACACTCTTTTCAACAAAACTTTAGCAAGAGATTTTCGTGGGTGATATTAAGCTTCTGAACTGTAACAGAATACAACAAACTAACACTAGAAACAAAGCTGACCCATGCAGCTTCTTAATATGCATTGCAGGACAGATTGTAAGCTATTGTCAGTACTACCTAAGTCAACAGACGTGCCACTCGCTAGTTCAGCTTTGAATGAAAAAAAAACTGACTCTAGCCAAATTTGTGATTATCGATTTATATCGATTGTTATAACTAATTAATCGACAAATATCAAGTATTATCGAGTACTATCGATTAATCGATTACGTTATCGATGATCGATTTCAATCGATCTGTTACGTTCTGGTGAGTTACATGCAAGCCTTGTAAGGGTGTAATGATTACTTTGTTCAAACCCTGTCTTTGTCTGCATCCGGTCTGCATTGCTCTTTCACATGAGCTGCTCTTTACCTCCAACATGCTTGTTTTATTTAAATCTAGATTAAAGGGTCACTTTATTCACATAATATGCTTACTAATGTATCAATCAATTCCAAAAGTGCCCATTGCCCCCCCCCCCCCTCCATGGAGCATTTTGTCAGGTCCCCCACTCATCTTAATCTAAAATTGCTTACCTTTGCTAACCAAATCCGAAAAATTGTACACCAAAGCTCCTTTTAAACTCCTTTTCAATCTCTTTTGTCAGTTGGCACTCTTTAGTATCTTGTAAGTAACTTGTAAAGGAGTCAGTGAACCACACGGAATCCGCATTGCAACTGTTTTATTCTCTAACACACTCCCCATATATATACATTACTCACGTGCTTCTTAATAATTTGATTGCGTCATCACAAATGTTATGTTACAGCAATTCACACAAACACTAAATCCCTCCCTTGATTGAATTTAAAAATCAACTATAATCAGTATTGCTATTTTCTGGTAAATAAGCGAAACCAACAGAACTCATTCGCATACTACGACTTGCAAATGTTCAGTAGCAGTTCAGTGACAACTGTTCAGTGCTGCTTGGAGTTTATACACTGTAACTGATAGTCCCTCAGATGTGCCGGTGCACGTCTGACACGAACAGACCTTCGCATACCTTGTTCTGCTGCCCGTGGAGGATTCATTGCCTGTGGAAGATCAAAATCCATCACATAATCATCTTCCTCCCGTACAGCAGTGTTCTGATGCAACTTGTGGACATGCGACACATTGCGCATGAACACACGTCCATTTCTTCGCTGCAGAATAAGGCTCGGTCCCCTTCGTTCTATCACTGTGTAAGGTTGAGGGTCATACAGCGTTGATAACTTGTTCTGCTGCGCCTGCTGTAGCAGCACTTTGTCTCCTGACTTGATGTCTGATGGACTCGCTCGGTTCCTCTTGTCTGCATAAACCTTTGTGCGCTGCTTGGCCTGTTGGTCCTTATCCTTTGCAGACTGTATTGCAGCAGATACAGCATTCGACACCTGTGTCTCAACTTGTGAGACTTTGGTTCTGATCTCACGTCCTAAATGTAGAAACGCCGGCGACGCTCCTGTAGTCGCATGAGGTGTCGCACGGTAGTTAAGTAGGAAGGTAAACATGTCTGTGCGCCAGTCCTTTCCTTCAGCATGCGCAGTGCGGATTGCTTTCTCCATTGTCTTGTTAAATCGTTCAACCCCTGCATTTGCCTGTGGCCAGTAGGGTGTGACCTTCCGATGCTGGACGCCATGCGTTGCCAGGTAATCCTCAAACTCTTTCGACACAAGATTTGCTCCGTTATCCGTTACTACTTTCTCTGGAAGCCCATGTACAGCAAATATCTTTCGAAGATGTCCGATTATGGCCGCAGAGGTAGTTGAGCGTAGAATCACTACGTCAGGCCAACGCGTACACGCATCTTCACAAACTAAGAGACTTTCCCCTGTGGGAAAAGGTCCACAGAGATCAATGTGTACCTCTTGCCATGGTTTATCAGGCATCTCTGTAGGTCGGAGTGGCTCTGTAGTAGACTTGCCCACAACAGACTGGCAGGGTAGACAAGCCTTGACCATTGTGTCCACTTGATGTGCGATACCAGGCCACCAAACCTTCTCCCTGACTATTTGTTTGGTTCGCACAATTCCTTGGTGACCCTCGTGTGCATTCAATAAGGTTGCTTGCCAGAGAGTACTAGGCATGACAATACGAGATCCTCGCAGGATGATTCCATTGCTCACGCACAGTTCATCTTTGACCCACCTGTAGGGCCTGAGCTCTGGGGTGTCTGGCCACTTACAGTCACTCAAGCAGCATTGTACTTGCTGTAGTATTGGGTCTGCCTCAGTAGCATTTGCAATCTGCTCAAGTGTGAGTGCCTTTGGAACCGCGTTTACTGTGACGTAGTTAATGTATTCTTCTGCAATGTTCCTTTCGCGGAACGGCTGGTTTTCCAGAGGCAATCTTGAGAGGACATCAGCTGGGTTTGTCTTTCCCGCCATGTGTACAACATTAAAGGTGTATGGCTGCAGTCGAAGTGCCCATCTTTCAATCCGAGGCGGTGGCTTGGATTTGGGGTTGTAGATAACCTCAAGCGGCTTGTGATCTGTGTACAGGGTGAACAGTTTACCATACAAGTAAATATGGAATCGCTCGCAAGCCCACACAACCGCCAGTGCCTCCTTTTCGGTCTGAGAGTATCTCCTCTCAACATCTGTTAATGTGCGACTCGCATATGCCACAGGATGAACACAGTCACCACGTCGCTGCAGCAAAATGGCACCAAGCCCGACTGGACTTGCATCCACTTTCAGTTCCGTTTCAGCTGCTTGGTCGTAATGTGCAACAACGCATTCACTGGTTAGAATGACTTGAAGGCGGCGAAATGCATCTTGTTGTGCTTTACCCCAAACCCACTCTGTATCACCCCTTGTGAGCATCCGTAATGGCTCAGCGAGTGTTGCAAAGTTCGGGATAAAATGCGCGCAGTAATTCACCAACCCGAGAAAACTCTGCACTTCCGCTGCATTCTGTGGTGTTCGTGCATTCCTCACTGCTTCAACCTTCTTGTCGTCTGGTGCAATGCCATCTGCAGAAATCTTAAATCCAAAAAATACTAATTCCGGAACACTGAAAATACACATCTCTTGGTTAAGCGTAAGTCCCTTGCTCTCAAGGCGTGCAAGTGTACATTCCAAATTCCTGTCATGACTGTCTTGGTCAGAGCCAAACACAATAATATCATCAGAAATGTTCCTTACTCCGGGAATTCCTTGAAGAGTTTGCTGAATTACATACTGGTACATTTCCGGTGCTGATGACAAGCCAAATATCAAGCGTTTGTAACGCTTAAGTCCCTTGTGTGTTGCGAAAGTTGTAAGCACTCTAGACTCGATCTGGGTGCAGTTCAACCTGATGATAGCCCCATCGCAAATCGAGCTTGGAGAACACAGCTGCTCCATTAAGCGCTTCCAATGTTTCCTCCAGTGTTGGTATTGGATGTCGCTCTCTGATCACAGCTTCGTTTGCACGACGCATGTCAACACACACTCATACGTCACCATTGGACTTTGGGACAGCGACTAAAGGCGAAACCCAGGGCGTTGGACCTTCAACATCTTCAATAATGTCGAGATCTTGCAATTCATTGAGTTTTTTCTCCACATCTTTACGAACATGAAAGGGGAGGCGGCGCTGTGGTTGCGCAACTGGAGTAATTTCTGGGTCGATGTGGATTTTTAATTGATAATCCCGCAGTTTGCCAACGCCGTTAAACACTGCCTCGTTTTTGTCCACAATCACTTGTACCGATTTCACTGTAATTTGGTTAACTGTACTCGGGTACTCCGGTCCAACTCTTAGTAGACCAAGCTCCGTTGCAGTTTTCTTGCCCAGCAGTGATCCCGCGTTGAAATTTTCAACAACCACAAAGTCGGCCTGCGTGTGAAATTGAGATGTTGATACATTTGCACTGAATGTTCCTTTGACAGGAAGCGGCGTTTTCGAGCCGTATGTGTAATTTTGACACTGGAATTTCTGAGGACAACTCCTGTATTCGACAATCGGTTGAATGTAATACTGTCCAGTACATTGACACTTGCCCCCGAGTCAACAATAACTGAAATCAACGTTCCTTCAACAGTTATTTGCACAGTATTGTCTTCCATGTTGCCCCCAATTGCCCACAAATATTCGTTGTCTGAACCGGTGTCATTCCGTTGCTGTGCAATGTTCTGAGAACTAGTAGCTCGTGTCGGAGCTCCTTTGCAAACTCCACCAAAATGCCCTTGCTTTCCACAGTTACTGCAAGTTTTTCCAATCGCAGGACACGAAGGATCTTTCGCGCGATGACCCGCGCGTCCGCAACAAAAACAGACAATTTGCCTCGTGTCATGGTTCTGTGGTCGTGAATTCCCTGCATTCTTTGGTTGAGGAGTCCGTGAATTTCCTCTGTTTTTCCCTCTTGATCTTTGAAATCCGCCCGAGACCTTGTTGACCTGTCCTGAAGAGCCAGGCGCTGCCTCCATTGTAGTAGCATGTAAGTCAGACGCTTCAATTGATCGAGCAATCTGTAGAAGCCCATCCAGTGTTAGGTCTGTTTCTCGTAGCAGTCGACAGCGAAGACTGTTCGAGGCGCATCTATCAACCACTTGATCTCGGATCATTTCGTCCACATTTCCATACTCGCAAGATTTCACAAGGCTTTGTAAACGCGTCACGTATGAATCAATACTTTCATTTGGCCCTTGCGCTGCCTGATGAAACACATGTCTCTCAAAAGGAATGTTCTTCTTGGGCTCAAAATACTCTGTCAATTTAGCGAGCGCCGTATCGTAATCATCTCCAGTACCACTGAGAGTTTCAAAAACCGTTTGGACTTCAGGGCCTGCTAAGTGCAGCAGTACAGCACGTCGTTGCTTCTTGTCAGTAATGTTGGATGCCACGAGAAAGTATTCCAACCCTTTTACCCATTTCGACCAGCGCTGCCCGAGCGTCATTTGATCGCTTGAGACGGAGAAAGGGGGAATAGCAGGTAATTGTTATGTTGTGGCCATCACTTCTTCTTCCAAAACCTCAGAATTTGACATTAAATCCTAGCATCCTCGTCGCCAAATTTAGTATCTTGTAAGTAACTTGTAAAGGAGTCAGTGAACTACACGGAATCCGCATTGCAACTGTTTTATTCTCTAACACACTCCCCATATATATACATTACTCACGTGCTTCTTAATAATTTGATTGCGTCATCACAAATGTTATGTTACAGCAATTCACACAAACACTAAACACTCCAAACTTTGAATAAAGGCATTTCGACTGTAAATTTAATAAACAACGGAAAACCCCACACAGAATCTTGAAGAGAAGGGAGCAAAGCAGCTTCTGTGGTGAATGAATGAATTGCGCGCAAAACACACGTATGTGTGTAAATACCAAGTGCACCCAACAGCCCAATGGTATATTTAAACAATCCAACATGCAATAGCTTTTTTATTTTTCCTGCCACATGTAGTGAAATCGAAGCTGAAATATCACAGTTAAAAACTGGTAAATCTGTAGGACCATCCAGCATCCCAATTGACATACTAAAAATGTTGAAAACCTGTGTATCCAAACCACTGGAGATTGTTTTCAATGCTTCTCTTTCAACTGGTGTTGTTCCCAGTGATTTCAAAATAGCAAACATCGTACCTGTCCTCAAAAAAGGATCACAGTCTTGCTTATGCAATTACCGCCCTATCTCCCTCATCTCTGTCTTTAGTAAGCTCTTAGAAAAACTCGTATATAACAGATTAATTAAATTCTTAGAAAAAAACAAAGTCCTGTTCGAAAACCAATATGGTTTTAGAGCTAAGCATAGTACAGACCATGCAATCCTTTGCATAATTGATAAAATTCAGAAAGCAATTGATGACCGAAGCTATTCTTGTGGTATATTCCTTGATTTTACCAAAGCATTTGACACCGTCAATCACCAGATTTTGATTAAAAAATTAGAATATTATGGTATTCGAGGCATTGCTAAAGACTGGTTTATTTCCTATCTCAGTGACCGACAACAAGTTGTTACTGTTAATAATGCAACATCCACTAAATGTGATGTAACTTGTGGAATCCCACAGGGATCAGTACTTGGCCCACTGCTATTTTTATTATATGTAAATGATTTTCACTGCTGCTCAGATATATTCGATTTTCATCTTTTTGCAGATGATGCAAATCTGTTTTATAAAAGCAAATCTCTTTCTATCCTAGAAACAAACATAAATGCTGAATTAAATAATATTCACATATGGCTCTGTGCTAATAAGCTATCACTTAATATAGAAAAGTCAAATTTTGTAATTTTCCATCCACCTCAGAAGAAGTTACAATTTCATGATTTCAATCTGGCTATCAATAACAAGCAACTTAAGCAAGAATTTTGTATAAGGTATCTGGGTATCCTAATTGATTCAAATTTAAACTGGAAGGACCAGGTTAAATGTATCACTAAGAAAATTAGAAGAAGCATTGGTATCCTCTCCAAACTTCGATATTATGTTGGCCTAGATATTTTATTAAGCTTATATTATGCCCTTATATATCCTTTTTTGACTTATGGAATAATTATCTGGGGAAATACCTATAAGACTACTCTCCAGCCAATTGCTATTCTACAGAAAAAAGCAATGCGAATTATTACCTTCTCTAGATTTGATGAACACTCTAGTCCTTTGTTTAAGTCTCTTGAAATTATAAAATTTTTGGACCTAGTAACTTTTTATTTAGCCATCTTTATGTACAAATATCACAATCAACTATTACCACCTGTTTTTATTTCTTTTTTCACTAAAATAACACAGATTCATAGCTATAATACAAGGCTTGCTGCAAAACAGTCTTATTATCTCCCAAAAGCAAGAACTAATTATGGAATATTCAATATTAGATTTCAAGGTCCATCAGTGTGGAATTCCATTGATGAAGATATTAAATCGTCTTCTTTGTCTTTATTTAAAAAGAAAATGAAACAGCACTTAATCAAAGATTACTAGACATCTGTACTTCGATTTCGATTTTGTAATTCTAAGATAAGAAATAATACTGTTTTGCAACGTAAGAATTATGGTCATTTTAAAATACTGGTACTTTACTTAACTCTGTTTAACTTTGTTTTTGTGTGTATTTATGTGTGTTTGTTCTTGTGTCCCTGACCTTAACATTTAAATATCTTTTCTTACAGCTGGCTGCCTGGCATTTTTAACTCTTAGGTTATTTCGGGCAGCCTGCACCCCTATCATCTATTCTATGTATATGTTTATATTTTCTGTTGTAATAATGATGGGGTGAAATAAAGTATTGTTGTTGTTGTTGTTGTTGTTATGTATGTAAGACTTTATTTAAACATTGAAAATCTTCAGTTGAAACCCTTTAGCTAGCGACCAATGACCAGTGTTTTCAAATGCCCCGCCAGGTGGGACTCATGAAGGGTCAAATTCCCTGCTGTCCGGGACTATCCTCTGGTCAAATACCCGGTGTATGCTGGGGGGATGGGTGCTTTTGGAATTGACTGGTACATAAAAATTAATATAGTTGCAACTGTTGCAGCAGCAGTCAGCAGTGGCAGTTGAAGTTGTACAGACAGTGACAGTGAGAACTGCTGCTCTGACATTGACATTTTATGATAAGTAACAGTTATTTTCTTTCACACTCAACAGTCTGCTTGTGGGACCTTATAATATGGTTTGGCTGTGGTGTGAACTCATACCTTAATAATAATTATTATTATTAATACCTGCAAACTTTTTCTAAGTCAACTGCATGAGATTTTCGCCACCTCATGACCAGGATTCCAAAAGTGTTCCGCCTAATTTCAGCCAGAAGATGTTCCAACGACTTCTGAATGTTTTCGAAGTAACTTTTGAAGCTAGTTCAAGCTCATTTCCAGTCCCTCAAATGCAAACTGATACATGACTTACGCCTGTTCTTGTACAGTTTACTGCAACATTTTTTGGGGATATTGAATTGAATTTTGTTGTTAATGTGTTGTGTGAGTCAGGAGTGAGAAATTGGCCTTGATGTGTGAGATTGATGCTCTGATCCACAGGCACAGGCTTCATAGCTCAGTTGGTTAGAGCATCACACCGGTAATCATGAGGTCATGTGTTCAAACCCTGTTGAAGTCCTGAATTTTTTTCAGGCTTCTTTTCACAATTGCATACATTGCGTTCACAACTGCGAGGATCATTCTTCATTTGATTTCATTTCCGCAGTTCATATATGATTCATTTCACATATCATTCACACTCATTTCTTTCATGGGAACATATGAACTCCCAATGTCAGTGGCTTCATAGCTCAGTGTTGGTTAGAGCATCGCACCGGTAATCGCGAGGTCAGGGGTTCAAGCCCCGTTGAAGTCCTGAATTTTTTTCAGGCTTCTTTTGATTTTCGCAATCGCATAAATTGCATTCTCTACTGCAAGGATCATTCTTCATTTGATTTCATTTCTGCAGTTCATATATGATTCATTTCACATATCATTCACACTCATTTCTTTCACGGGAACATATGAACCCACAATTGACCTGCTCCCAACATCAGTGGCTTCAAAGCTCAGTTGGTTAGAGCATCACACCAGTAATTGTGAGGTCACATGTATGTTCAAACCCTGTTGAAGTCCTGAATTTTTTTCAGGCTTCTTTTTGCAATTGCATAAATTGCGTTCACAACAGTGAGGATCATTCTTCATTTGATTTCCCTTACAGTTGTAGTTATCCTATAAATTATTAATATTAAATGACTGTTTAGTTTTTGTGAAATTGATCATAGTGTTCTATCTAGGGATATGCTAGAGTCATCATGAAAGGTTACTCCAAGTGCTGCCCTGTTTCTCTCTCATGCTCAACAGCTATTCATCAACAATGAATATGTGGACTCTATTAATGGAAAGACATTTCCTACCATTAATCCAGTGACAGAGGAAAAGATCTGTGATGTGGCTGAAGGTGATAAGGTGAGTTCACATCCTGATAAAATTACGGTTAGCAGTGGTGTTTGGCATTCTTGATAAGTCATGCAAGTCAGGGCTTTAATTTGTAGATAACTGTATACATTATACATTAAGCATATTACCACATATAGTGCATGTAGCTCTGATACTGGTGAATGCCATATTCACAACCTCATTCCCAGGGTCTCTCCTCATTCTGCTCCCTGGAGCTCCAGGGGGCAGGAACAGAAGAGACCCTAGGAATGAGGTTGCCATAGTCAGACATTTTTTTTTACTGAATTACTTAAGAATCAGTTTATAAGATTACAAGGGTGTTAAAATATGGTGTGAATTCCAGTTCAGTTTTATACCTTGTTATGATCATGTCAAATAATGTAGAGTGTACTGCATGCAATCCAAAAAGTATTATTGGAAAGACATTTTGTAAAGCTACTATAAGACCTATTTTAGAGTATGGGGTTCAGGTATGGCAGGATATTCCTGCCTTCTTTTCTGACAAACTTGAATCTGTTCAGAAAAGGGCTCTGCTTATATATCCATCCATTGATCCTATGCAGACGCCCTTAGTTTTTCCAAGCTTACAAGCCTTGTAACGAGGAGGAATCAATTATGCATTAATGTCACTGTTCCTTAACAAAACCCACCATATTAAACAAAGACAAAGAACAACACAAGTTGGCATTAATGGGGGAGCACTGCCTTGCGTTAGGTTAGCCTGTGTGACTTCTGGCTATTGCGTGACAAACGAACCTCACTTATTTCCTCAACACTACGAGCTGAATGCAAAACAGCACGTGCTGGATTGGACAAGAGTATCGGTTAGTTTAGGCGATATTCAAAGCAACTAATCACATTTTACTACCCTATAGCAAAAGTCACACCCACGGCTACAACCTCAGGTCAAATACAATCAATAATACCATGGCATGTAACAGCAGTAGCACTGTAGTAGTAGCAGTAGTATTGGTAGTAGCAGTAGCAGTAGTAGCAGTAGCAGTAACAGTAGCAGTGCTGTAGTAGTTAGTAGCAGTAGTACATTTGTAGTAGCAGCACAGCAGCAGCAGTAGCAGTAGTAGCAGCAGCAGCAGCAGTAATAGTAGCAGTAGTAGCAGCACTAGCAGTACTAGTAGTAGCAGTAGTAGTAGCAGCACAGCAGCAGCAGCAGCAGTAGTAGTAGTAGTAGTAGTAGCAGCAGCAGCAGCAGTAGCAGTAGTAGTAGCAGTAGTAGCTGTTGTAGTAGTAGCAGTATTAGTAGCAGCACAACAGCAGCAGTAGTAGTATTTATTTAGCAGTAGTAGTAGCAGCAGCAGTAGTAGCAGTAGTAGTAGGGAGTTATAAGCAAAACGGTACGGCGGGCTTCAGTACAGCATCCGGAAGTAATTTTGTAAAAATATGGACTACTGCGCATGGCAGGCATTCGCGTTCAGCCATAGCGGTAAATCCTACTAAGTCGTGAGAAGGGGTTTCGCATAGTCTCTGGTACGTGAGTTTCTTTCTACTTTTCAACAGGCTTCTTTGGTTTTTTAACCACTTAATCATACTGAAAAACCTTCTTAATTCGTTCAGAATGAACATTTATTTACCTTCCTTCTTTCAACCCAACAAATCTGCATTTATTTTCAGCAGTTGTTTTATGCAGTGAAATGGCGGCGGCAAATGGCAAGAGGATTTTGTTAGTGCCAGCTTCATTGTTTAATTTTATGTCAAAAGCTGTGTTTTACTCCATGTCCAGAATTTTAAATGCTTATTTCAGACGTCCTTAGCATGTAGTAAGATTTGCAAGGATGTTTGGACGGTTAATCAATGTGTATTTTACTTCAAAATAATTACTCTGACTATATTCCAACATGAATGACATGTCTTGATTCATTTCACTTGCAAGTGACGTACTAAATAAAAAATTGTTTCCACACAATTTGTCACTAATTTTGTAAATATTGGTCTCATAGATCATACCAGGAGTCTTGGCCTCTGTTTAATATTAGTACTAAACCAGTAGGGATTGTGAATATCAAAATTATAATTTTAAGCTTTTTTTTCACTTTTGTGTTGCTGTTCTAGACTGCGAAATCAGTTCTAATCCTATTTCAGAATATCACTGTGAGAGGTTTTTCACCACCTCCGCAAAAACCCTCGCAGGAACAATTAAACTAAAGTGAAATTCCTTGCTCCTTTGAAGGAATTTATTCTCCAAAGTCAACTGGTGAATGTTGTAAGAAACTAAGTCGAAAGTAAACTTCACCGCTGTACGGTTTTTATTTTGTGCTGCTTAAACTTGAACTTTGAAGGGCTACGGCAACGTCCTCAGCCAAGACCTCCTCAGCCACGACAGCCGTAGTATCGCCTGCCATGGTGATTTGCTTAAACTCCCTAGTAGCAGCACAGCAGTAGCAGTAGTAGCTGTAGTAGCAGTAGTAGCAGCAGCAGCAGTAGTAGTAGTAGCAGTAGTAGCAGCAGCAGTAGTAGCAGTAGCAGTAGCAGTAGCAGTAGTAGCCATAGTAGCTGTAGTAGCAGTAGTAGTAGCAGTAGCAGTAGCAGTAGTAGTAACAGTAGCAGCAGCAGCAGTAGCAGTACCAGCAGTAATAGCAGTAGTAACAGTGGTAGTAGTAATAGTAGTGGTAGCAGTAGTAGTAGCAGCAGAAGCAGCAGCAGCAGCATTTAGTACATTAGTAGCAGTAGTAGTAGGAGCATGCAGTAGCAGCAGCACCAGCATGCAGCAGCAGCAGCATTTAGTACATTAGTAGCAGTAGTAGTAGGAGCATGCAGTAGCAGCAGCACCAGCATGCAGCAGCAGCAGCATTTAGTACATTAGTAGCAGTAGTAGTAGGAGCATGCAGTAGCAGCAGCACCAGCATGCAGCAGCAGCAGCATTTAGTACATTACTAGCAGTAAGTAGTAGGAGCAGTAGCAGTAGCAGTAGCAGCAGCTTGCAGCAGCAGCAGCAGCAGCAGCAACATTTAGTACATTAGTAGCAGTAGTAGTAGGAGCAGTAGCAGCAGCATTTAGTACATTCAAGTATTGTGCGTTTCAGTCTTCCTGTCCCTTAGTGGGATCATTCGATTAGAGAAGCTATGTCAAGATCTGACCAAACTGCAGAAGTCATACATGTTGATGTTTTTTTCTTCCTCTTCTAGGCTGATGTGGACAAAGCTGTCCAGGCAGCTAAGGCAGCTTTCAAACTGGGAAGTCCTTGGAGGACAATGGATGCTTCCCAGAGAGGTCGACTGCTGTACAAAGTTGCAGATCTTATTGAGAGAGATCTAGACTACCTGGCTGTAAGTGCAGTGTCATTCCAATGTCTTTACATAGTGCAACAAAGTCATGTTGGGGCCATTTGACATTAATTAAAGTAGCATGCTAACACTCCTTTTTTACATATTTATTGGTGAAATTTGCCCTTAAAATAACAATGCTCATTGACAGGGCTCACTTAGATAATAAAATTTGTTTACAAATAGCATTAAATAAGGTTAGCTAGGTCAGAAGCAGCAGACAAAGAAGGCAAAAAGAAACCTAACAAATGGAAAGTACTGTATACATTTAGTCATTACCTTGAAATCTCATAGACACTCATATTTAATTGGTTACGTCTTTGAACAGGAGTTAAAAAGGGCCTGGGAGGTGGATTGAAAATGTTTTGGAATTTGTTTAGCTTTTCCCTCTGAAGCTTGTTCACCAAAAAAGGAAAGGATGGTTCCCCAGCTGTGTCCCTACTAGATTCATCTGTAACAAATATGTATCTGTATGTGAGTTATTGGCCAAGCTTGAGGTCAAGATGGTGGGATAATTTGGCGAAGTTCTTTTTTTGCATGTTTATGGACCGAGACGAAGTCGAGGTCCATAAACATGCCAAAAACGAACAAGGCCAATATCCTGCCATCTTGACCGAACAAGCTTGGTCAATAAAGGATTATATATGACTCAAAGGACGCTATTAAAAGACAGTAGAATGCGGGATGAATGGGCTATCCCGAGCGGTCAAGATGGCTATATCTTGACCATGCGGGTAGCCAATCACAGCAGGAGAATTGATTCATCTTGACCACTGAAAGCGCCAGTCATATAGTAATCCACCTTAATATATATTTTAAGGTGCGTTTCAGCTGAAGAATGTAATGTCCAGAGGATTACATGAACAAAATTTATGATCAGACAATAATCTAAAATTAAATAGGAAAGGTTATGCAAACCAAACAATGTATTGTGCTAAATAAATTCTATTCTTTTAGTCCCTGGAGACTTTGGACTGTGGGAAATTATTTGGTGATTCTGTTGACGATATGGACCTGACAATTAAATGCTTCAGATATTATGCTGGCTGGGCAGATAAGATTGCAGGGAAGACAATCTCTGCAGGTTAGAAGAATGAGCTAATGGAAGTTTGTACTGTCATAATACCTATTTCATTGAAAATCAAAGGAAGAATATTTGATTGAATTCCTTGAGGTTAATTGTGTCAGATGTCAAAACAAATCCCCAAGTTGTACAAAGTGAACTTACTCCAATAACATTTGAGAGATCTGTCCTTAATACCAGACAGTTTCTTTACGTCAAAGCCTCTTTGTCTAGGTACAATTTAATGCAGGTGTTTTATTTGAACAAAAGACTAGAAGAGAGTTAATGATGGGAGTTGCTACTTTTAGATCAGTAGAGCGAGGGTTTTGTCATAATAAGAATCATTTGAGTTTACCATTGTTTTTTGTGGCTACTGCCTCGAAGAGGCGAAGCCACTTAGTCATCAGGTTGTAAGTCCGTCCATAACAATAGCTGTCACAGGATACCCAAGAAATGAAAATTTCAGCCACGTGCACTCACGCAAATACAGTACATCACAAAAGAACCAATTTCAAGAGGGATTTGTAAACATGTTGCCACCTCTTATGGATAGATTATATGAAAACTTTCCCATTTTTACTAAGTTATTCAGGACTCTGTCATACTGAAATGAATTTTGAAAAGGCATTCTTTGTCATCTCATCAGTTCAACTTGAAACATATATTCACCGTGGAAAATGAGTTTGTTCAAGTTTATTCATAGCAAGTTTATTTCAACTCTTTTACAAGTCGATCATTCTTGGTAGACTGGGCCGCAAATAGCTTTACAGCTAATCGAGGCGGACCAGTCCTTAAATATTACTATTATAAATATTAATGATTTGAAGCAATGTGTGGTTGCTTATCAAAATAACAGTGAATTGCAAAATCGTGAGGGCAATTGATTCATGAGCTAGTTCAAGATTCTTTCCAATCTAGTTTAAGTTACCAAATATTCAGTTTGCTCCTAAATTGTAGCTATCAGCGAAAACAAATTTTAAATCTAATTAACCATACAGCGCAGACCAGCTCTGAGACTAAAAAATAGAAACCGCATAACTGAGTTATAAAGCGTTCATTTAAAACTATTCTTTTGACATCATGAAATGACAATGTTTCTTACAACTTTGCTAACTTCCTCAGCAATAACATTTTTATGTACATCACTATCAAGCTGGGAACAAAATAAACAACACGCAGTCATTTTGCAGCTAGCCGGCGATGTGTATCAGATTACACGCAATGCAAATCAATGAGAAGTGTTCTAAAATACAAAATGACAGTACTTTGGATCCTTTTTTTTTCTGTTTTGTTTTCTTTTCTTTAACATAATTCCAAAATGCGAAGCACTCAACTATTGGTTTCGAAAGTTAAAAACGCCCCACTGTTTTCTTTTCTCGCGAAGAATTGTAGCGGCCAAGGCAACCGTCAAATCACCGGTCGCCAGCGTTTTTTGACAAGCCTGAATTTTATACATAGCTCCCATGTTCACACTTGGATCAAAGTGATATTACAATTCCAATGTCCAACCATATAATTATTTCTTTTCACCCAGAAAATAAAAGATTAGATTGCAGCAGTAGACACACACGCTTGTTAAGCACAAATTGTGGGAGGGTAAAAGGTGTAGGGATTTGATATTTGGCTTATGTTTCATAGTATTTGGTGAAACTGCAGGGGTTTCAATAAGTTTTGAAATAACCGTCTGAGTGAACTAAAGTAGGCGGGGACCTGATAATTTTTTTTAATAATTTGAGTGAAATTACAGACCAATTAGGCGGCGGTAAGTGAAAATTCTGACAAAGTAGGCGGCGATTTTCACCGGTTGCCGGCTTCTAATGAAACCCCTGAAACTGTACTTTTCATTTCTCTCTAAAAAGTTTTTTATTTAATTATTAAATTTAAATAATAATAAACTTCCTTCTAATCTTCTCTTCTTTTTAGATGGCCCTTACTTTGTGTACACCAGACATGAGCCAGTAGGCTTGGTGGGGGCTATTACACCCTGGAACTTCCCTCTCAACATGGCTGGCTTGAAGCTTGCTCCAGCACTGGCTTGTGGCAATGTAGTCATACTTAAACCAGCAGAGCAAACACCATTGACAGCTCTCTATATTGGTTCTCTGTTCAAAGAGGTATTAAAAAATGTGTTTCTTTAAATCCTGGTTTCTACTCAATTGATTTTTTAGCCTCTGTATGGTAATGAAATAAGAAAGATGTGTTCATGTTTGTAGCCTGAAAGAAGTGAAACATTCAAGTCTTCATGTGCAATTGAACCCAGGGAACTTACAGTAAGTCCGTGGGGAGCAGGGTTGGCGTAGTGGTGAGAGCGCTTGCCTTCCACCAATGTGTCCTGGGTTCGATTCCTGGACTCGGTGTCATAAGTGGGCTGAGTTTGTTGGTTCTCTACTCTGCTCCGAGAGGTTTTTCTCCGGGTACTCCGGTTTTCCCCTCTCTCCAAAAACCAACATTTGATTTGATTTCATTTGATTTCAGTTCAGTTGATTTAATTTGACTTTATTTGTTTCTGTATTTGCTCGGCCCCACTAGCCTTTGTGCTATAAATACTACCGAGGGTAAATAAAGGTTATTATTATTATTATACTATTAGTATACCTGTTGGGTGTTCCAACCACTCAAACTATATGGAGACTCTTAGTGATCAAGTTTGACTGAGACATGTGCATTAATGGGCTAAATAGTCAGATAATTTTGATTACATTTTGCATACAGTGTACATCAACCATTTTTTGGGGTGAGGGAATATGGATCATTGGCGGGTTTAACTGTAATGAGGAAGATCCCAATCAGTCCCTCTGGAAGCACTTTCAAGATGATTCCAGCTACACCCTGGAATATGTTAAGGTCTGGTTAAGTAATCTTTTTATTTTCATTTTCTTGTAGGCAGGCTTTCCTCCTGGCGTGGTGAATGTCATTTCTGGTTATGGTCCCACAGCAGGAGCAGCAATATCAGAGCACATGGAAATCAACAAAGTGTCATTCACTGGATCAACTGAGGTGCATTTAGCTTCAGATAAATTACAGTAGAACCTCCCAAACAAACACCCTTGGGACAAGCATCAAGTGTTCAACTGCAAGTGGTGTGCGATTAGAGGAGGTTATGTTTGTTTCCACTTATGAGAAGTGTCCTCAAGTGTACTGTCTTACATGTAGGATTTTGTGACTTGCACCAAAAACCAGACAGTACAGACAAAGCCAGGGAGTTTGAATTAAGCGCGTACATTTCAAGCGCAAAACTCTGACTGTCTCTTTCTTAAAATCTGTCAACACATTACATAAGCCGCTGTCAACACTCATGATAACATCGACTTGGTAAAGATTACAGGCTTGTCTCAATAATAGTTATAACCACTTTCACAAGAGGTTTCAAGATCACTAACTCTTCAATCTCTGAGCGATCAGGGCCATAATTTATGGACCTCCTCACTTTTCTCGCTTCTGGTTTCTTTTCCAGCAACAACTCCAGTCTAATTGATTTTGAGGTGGCAGAATTTGTAGAAGGGGAATGCTTCATGCATTTAAAGTTCTCACTCATGATCAGTGAACACTCACTGCCAGAATTCGGACAACTTTTCGGGCAGGTTTGTAGACTAAGATTTCCTCATAAGAAACGAAACTGTGCAGTTGCAGTACAGATTTTCCTGGTCCATTTTCTCACACACTTGGGATGAGAATGAAGAAGATTGCTCACATTCAAGACCAAGTTTGCTTAGAAGTTCCATGAGGCGACATTTCTCCACTGACATGTTTTGTGATCTGTAGAGATTGTCCATAGAAAATCTTCGCTTGAATTCCCTGTAATTACAGTAACAAGAAAATTGCAATCACAAACACGGCAGAAGTCGTTACAGGTAGGCCTTCCTACCGCTTTCTCTCAGTTGTCAGGCTTCCCTCAAGACAACGTGAATAAGAAAGCTTTTCATTTTTTTTTGGCTGCAACATCTCCCACAGTTTATCGATGACAGGAACAAGTAACAGGAGCCAAGAGAAGGAATCTCACTGGTTGAGCTTAATTGGCCTGAAAGATGATATGAAATTTACACTTTGAAATCACTTGGCCGTGAAAGGACAAACTCCCTGGCTTTGTCTGTAGTCTCTAATTTTCGGTGCTCCCCTTGGATCGTGTCTCCTCGCAGCTTCACGTGCACATCTTTTGCTACCCCACAATCCATCACCAAAATTAGAGACTACTTGCATTCTAAATTGCTCCATGAACATTGTTATTTACAAACCAACCATCACCCATAACATCAACGGTAACTGGTGTTACAGGTTACAGCCACTAATGATAGCACTGACTGTACACTGGCAACAGGGAAAAATGGGGAAAATATCTTGGGAATATACCGGTACATTTTATGGTTCAATTTTATAGTTGGGTTAAATTTTTCTCCCTTTGTTTTAAACTAATTATCATGCATTGCAATACCCAAAACCAAATGGAGGAAAAAATGAACAAAGAATAAAATTGTAACATAACATAAATTATGGCTTTAAGAGGCAAGGGATGATTTATCTGATGAGTTCTGGTTAATATGTATTTCACTGATATCTGAGTGACTTAATTTTTGAAAGAAAACTAAAACTTTTGGCAGACAAGTTATTCAGGGTTTTGTTCCTCTCTTTTGAATGAAAGGGAATGAATTTCACTTGTCAGTGTGTCATTGATTGTCAACCTTATGTTACAATCACAAGGCTGCCATCTTGGTTTCAAAGTAATTTAGTGGATCGTGCATGCTATGTGAAAGCAAGTTGTCAGTCTTTCCACCAAAGTTTGCAATTTTCATGATCACTCAGAAAAATAAGAGAGTTCAATCAACCATCAGCAAATGTTTTGAGGAAACTGAAGTTGTATATTAATTAAAGAACTTGCTGCTGAAACTAAATCTAACTCTAGCATAGTACCCGCAAGTCCCTTTGTGTGTATAACACCTTTGATGTAAAATTTGATATATTCTTTATTTGCCGAATTAGATTACTTCCTTCTTTAGGTTGGAAAGTTAATACAAGCAGCAGCAGCCAATTCAAATCTTAAGCGTGTAACTCTGGAACTTGGAGGAAAAAGCCCCAACATAGTGTTTGCTGACAGTGATCTGGACTACGCTGTGGAGCATTCCCACGATGCTTTGTTTTTTAACCAAGGACAGTGCTGTAGTTCAGGCAGTCGCACATTTGTTCAGGACACCATTTATGATGAGTTTGTGAAAAAGAGTGTTGTTAGAGCTCAGAATCGTACCATTGGGGATCCATTTGATGATGCAGTAGAGCAAGGACCACAGGTGTGAATTCAACCATGTTATAATAAATTATGTATATACATGCAAGCATAATTTAAAAATTAAACGAGACTTACCTGGAAGTTGAAGTTTGATTGTAATTGTACCGATCCATGGAGTCACGAGGGGATTACGTGAGTTTGCGTCAGCAAGCTCGGCTTTTGAACAATATTCACAACCATTGTCAAGTGGACAAAAGATTGTATGACTGGGAAGGGAAAAACAATGAATGTGCTTTACCAGAAGATAGGGTGGGCACGTAATCCCTCATGAGTCCATGGATGATAGAATTACAATCAAACTTCAACTTCCAGGTAAGTCTTGTTTAATTTTTAAATTCTACCTCACCATTACGTCATTCGGAGATCATGTGAGATTTTAAAGCAGGCAAAAGAATAAAGGTCCACATGACAATGTCAGATGTCCAATATTTTATTATGTCTGAGAAAAGCAAATTTCAACTCAGGATAACATGACCATAATTAATTGTGCTTCTATCTTACACTGGTTTTTCATAATATACTTGAAACATGCCTGCATTTGACCATCCAGCAGTAGACATAATATTGTCTAAAGATGCCCCTTTTTTCTTGGCAGCACTTACTTATGCAGCATGGGTGCTGTGAGCAGAAAATGTAGCAGTATCAATGCCAGCTTTTGAAAGTACTGTCTTTGCCCATCAACCAATGGTGTCTCTAGACACAACCTTGTATAGCTTTGTGAAACTTATGAGCAGCTGGTTTTCTAGACCCCTAAGCTTTGCTGTTCTACCTAGGTACTCTTTTAAGTATGTGTAAATACACAGCCTACGGTCTGGAGCATAGGCCTTAAATGTCAACTTGGGGAGATGATTCCCAGGTCTAGTTTGCTTGACCTTTTCAGTAATTTCAAAACTAAACAATGAGCTATAGCTAGTAGAAGACAAATTGAAGGGCCGAGAGCATAAACTGCCTAAGTATGTGTAATTTTAGGTCGTTTTTGATTTTCCTCAGAAATGAAACAAATTTTTGCATGTGACTTGCAAGCAATTTGATTCAAAAACATTGTCTGGTATTTTTATTCACTGATTTTTGTTTCATTTCTGAGCAAAATCAAAAAACGACCTAAAATTACACATAGGCAGTTTATGCTCTAAGCCCTTCATAAGTCTGCCTTATTAACATTCATGAAGCGCCAAAATGCTCGTAACTGAAGGGTAAAACTGAAACTGGACATGAAATGATCGACAGGTAGAAAGGATTGTTCCATAGTGTGACGTAGACTAAACATTTTGGTGGTTAAAACATTGATACTTACGCGACGTGCCTGCCTAAGCTCCCGACTCAATCCACGCTAGCTTGTTTGGTTTAATTGAATTATGTCAGTTTGCCTGTTTGCTCGGTGGTCGAAGGACATCATGAAGTCTTAAGACCCACAAGTCTAACACGGCTGAAACAAGCCAGTCGTGTTTTCTCTGCTTGCCAAACCATGAAGAGATATATTACTTTGACTCTCCGGTTTGGGAATAGAGATTAAGAGCCAGGCAGAAAAAAAACTCTGAAAGCATCTCTCATCTAAAAAGCGGCTCGGCTTTGCTAGTCTTGGTCCATTTCTGAAAGGTTACCGTGCTAGAATTTCCGAAAAGGAGAACTGTTTTTGGATTTAGGGCAAAAAAGTCAGTGATATTTGCAGAGTGTCTTTCGCCGCGGAGGGCTTAACATTCCACAATTCATTGCAGCTGAAGTGGGCGCTGTCTCGCAGGCCATGGAAGCCGTGAAACAGTTCATCAAAATAATTCGGAAACATTACGGGGAATTCATCCAAGAGAGGGAAATCAGCATGACGAGAAGTCCATCCGTTTTCGATGAGTATCTTGAAAACAATCTAGGGAAAAGTTGCATTGGCGCGCGTGGAAAATATTACTTGTAGTCGGTCGTTGAGTTGTCATGTAAACATGCTGCTGAATTTCAACATATAAATCAGTTTTGCGTCGATTAACTCGGTTATTTTGATTCTATGGAGGCTTGTAAACATCAGCAAAACGTATTTTCAAGTGAGATAAACACCAGCAAAAAAGTAATTTCACGCGAGATATTTTAACAAGTCGTTGTGTTACGCATCAGATGGTAGGGTTTAAATTTCACATCTTATGCAAATATTTACATCTTGAAGCGAACAAAAATAGTGAAGTTTTTTGTTCCAATTTTTTCACTGTTGTCATTTACGTTGATTTGTGTTACGATTTTCATTCCACTGGTTCCATTTGACAACGAAAATGAACCCTTCAAAATCGTTTCAATAATGACCAAAGAAGGCAAAACTCCAGTCAAAGCTCTGTTTTGAAGCAGAAACTGATGGGAAACAACTTACTCTTTTAACTCTTAATTTTGCCCTTGAACATCATTATAACTCAAATTTCGGTGTTGCTCATGAACAGAAGTTGTTGGTATTGGCCAAAACCTATCTTCAAGTAAAAACAGCCGTCTTTAATATTTTATTCTATTTCTCAGCCAACAGCAACTTTTTGAGCACTGAGTTAGAATCAAGTGTGATCCTGCTGTATGCTGTTTTCAACCAAAACACCCTCTTCAACACTTTACTTACATCGGCCAAAGCCTTCCTGAAAGAATTAAGAATCATCCAAGAAACCAATGCAAGAAACCTGTGTGAGACTCAAAATACGCCGCTTACTTTAACGTTAACATTTGCAATGCCCTAGGCCAAACCTTATCCCTAGCTCGAACCCTAACCCTAACCCTAGCTCTAACCCTAACCCTAACACTAGCTCTAACCCAAACTCTAACTCAAACCCTAGTCCCAATGCTAAACCTAGCCCTAATTTTAACCTTAATTCTAAACTTAACAATAACCCTAAATCTTTTGAGTGCTGTTTTCAAGTCGGACAAAATCTATGGGTGCTGTCTTAAGGTTAACCAAGGCTGCTGTGTGCTGTTTTTAAGTCAACCCAGAATATTGCATACTGTTTTCCAGCTAAGGAAGCTTCTTGAGCACTATCAGTAAGCAAAACACTGGTAATAAGCGCTGCATTTAAAAATGTCGACCATTTCCAAGTCGGATGGACATCTTGTGAGCTGTTTATGAGTCAAAAAGGCACATTGCACATAAAGAATACCCTTGGGCATTGCTTCATGCATGTTAATAAGGCAGACTTATGAAGGGCTGAGAGCATAAACTTGCCTATGTGTAATTTTAGGTCGTTTTTCGATTTTCTTCGGAAATGAAACAAATTTTTGCATGTGACTTGCAAGCAATTCGATTCAAAAACATTGTCCGGTATATTTGTTCACTGATTTTTGTTTCATTTCCAAGCAAAATCGAAGAACGACCTAAAATTACACACAGGCAGTTTATGCTCTAAGCTCTTCAATTACGGATATCTAACAGTTTGATTTTTTGTAGTCAGTCTCTGACCAGATATAACAATAACAACAACATAGTCACTCTATAATTATGACAAATGTTTGAGTGATAGATGTGTGGCTGGTGCCACAGCTTTTAGATACTGTAACACAACATTGACATCCCATATGGATGTATTGAATACCTTGGCAGGGCAGGACAAGTTTGAAACACTCCTTTAATAAACCTAGTGACCAATGGGTGGTTTCCAATGGAAATGTTTCCTGGTAATGTAATAAAAGCTGAAAGAGCACTCCTTGCAGTGTTGAGTGCAGAGTATCCACAGTTCTTATCATAAAGTTCAGTGAGAAATTCTAGAACCTGATTAACAGTTGGTGAAAAGGGATCAGCACCCCTTCGACTACAGAACCCCAGCCACTTCTGCAAATATGTTCCATATTGATGCTGTGTTGATTCGCGCCAGGAAGCCATGATGATGTCGAGAGTGTGCTGCGGAATTCCCTTGCTCTCCAAGGATTCCCGGATAACAGACATGCTAGTAGGTTTAGTTTGCTTCCTAGTGGGTGAACTGCTGTCTTGTTGTATGGCAACATCAGCAACTGGCTGCATTTGGGTAGAAGAATAGGCTCTCTCACCAATAAACTCATTACTTTGGGAAACCATGGCTGAGTTGGCCAATATGATATCAATAGAATTCCTTCTGCCTGACCAGTCCACTTGAATTTTCTGAACTGCCCTGCCCAAAATACTAAAGGGAGGAAAGGCATAAAAAAAATATGAGAACTCCAGTCAAGAATTAAGGCATCTACTGCCACTGCGCCAGGGTCAGGTTTCCACGAGATGTATCTATCAAGCTGAAAATTCAGTCTCAAAGCAAATAAATCAATTTCTGGTAGAATCAATCTTGCAGTAATCTTGTGAAAAACATCCCAATCTAATTTCCACTTAGTTTGGTCATGAAATATTCGGAATGCCTGGTCAGCCTGAATGTTTTGACTACCTGGAAGATGGGCTCCCGAAAGCCAAATCTCTTTGGCTGTGCACCAAAACCACATGTCCCGGGCCAAAGCATTGCATGGTAGGGAATGACTGCCACCCATGTTATTGACATACATTACTGCAGTGGCGTTGTCAATAAGTAATTTCACATGTATTCTTCTTGAGTTTTTACAAAATATTTGCAAAGCAAAAAGGCTGCTTGCAACTCCAAAATGTTAATGTGTTGCAATGTTTCCCTTTCAGTCCATCTGCCCCCAGTGGATTTTTCCCCATGCACTGCCCCCACCCAAGGTGTGAGGCATCAGATTTCAAAACCATATCTGGTGTAGTCCAATGGACAAGCTTATAGCTACTGTGGATCTTATTAATCCACCATGTGAGATCTACTCTTACTAGCAGTCTGGACATTGGGCTGTCAAAATTCCCTTGGTATTCTCTAAGGGCTTGGATTTTCTCATTTTCCTGTTGACAATAATAAAGTGGTCCAAGTTGTACCCCTGGAAAACTCGCAACCATTCTCCCAAGAACCTCAGCAAACTCTAATGGTTGGCGAGTTCCTTAAAAGCAAATCTTGTGCAGCTGTTTTTAAAGAATCAGCCTTATCGATAGTTATAAGGAGATACGCATTAAGTGAGAATCCAACATGAAACCCAAAAAAGTCAGTTTCCTAGTTGGTACCAACACCGATTTATTGGGATGAATTGGAAAGCCAAGACCTTGAAACATATTAACAGTATCTGTAACATTTCATTGACATGCAACAAATGTTCTACCTTTCAAATATGAATCATCTATGTATCCCACGGACATGTGTTCTTTCAAACGTAAGGTAGAATAAGCAGGTTTTAACAACTTTGAGAACATTCTAGGCGCACAGCACAGACCATTAGGTAAGCAGGTAAACTGGTAATAAAAAGTTTGCCTTGCCATGTAAACTTAAGATATTTCTGAGCATGGATTGATATGGGAACACTGTAATAGGCATCCCTTAAATAGACTGAAGCCATGTAGCAGTCTTTTTCCAACAACTGGATGACAGATTTTAGAGATTCCATCTTAAAATGGTGGTAGGCAATGTGCTTATTAAGGCTCTTCAGATTAAGAATTAGTCTGAAAGATCCATCACTCTTTGGTCTCACAAAAATAGGTGAGAGAAATTCAAAAGGCTCATGTTCACTGGGTATAATGACACCTTTGTCCAGAAGTCTTTCCAATTCTGTTTCTAAAAATTAGGTTCTTTTGGTAAGTATTTTCACCATTCCTAAAACTGAATTATCACTTGTAATCTTTTGCCAGTTAACAAAAAACTGTTGTATTCTGCCAGCCTTAAATGGTCGGACCTGTGCAAAATTAGTTTGGGAGTTGGTTGAGACACTACATTCACCAACCTCTGCATGAGAGTCTATTTGTGATTCGCATCTTCCTCCTCTTGGAGTAGTGAATTTTGCTCTGATATCCTTTGTGAACAGGCTGTACTCTGTGATAGAGTCTGTAGTCATTTTTTGACCACCTCTGCTTGCCCTTTGTATGCTGGGAATGACTGTGGTTACCCAAGCCTTTAGGCTCTTGACCAGAGAGTTTTTGATCAACTCTATTTGTCATAATTTATTTATATCCTTGATTTTTTGTGGCAGATCATCACCAAAGAGGAAGCCTGTAAAACTGACATGTTCAGCACAAATCTCCTGATAAGGCTTGTTTAGATCTGGCCTGATAAGTTCTCTGCAGCATTGGATGATATCACAGTAGCATGTGTAAGCAAAGCTACACTGTTAAGAATCTGTCATACTGCCTTAGCACTGTCAATAGCCTCACCAGTTTGCCCTTAGCATTCAAAAGGTTGTCAGCCAGCTCAGCGAGCGGTATTACGGCCTTCAAAATGGTGTTCTGAAGTTTTTGAAACTTGAGGTTATGGCTCCTTGTTTCTGGTCTTACTTTTGACCAGATTTTGGGATTCACCTTGGCTCCCACAAGGTTCTCACAATTTTTGGGCCGTGAGTATTTGTTGAGCTTCTCTTTGAGCTTCTCCTCGTTGAGTTTATTCCTAGCCATTTTATTCAACATGGCGGCCAGTTTGTCGCTCACAGGCAAACCGCACTGATCTTCCAGATTGGTTAGCTCAGTGGTAGAGCACTGGACTACTGTGCGGGAGGTCGCGGGTTCAAACCCCGGCCGGACCAACACTCAGGGTCTTAAAATAATTGAGGAGAAAGTGCTGCCTTTGTAATGACATCTACAAACGGTTAGACTTTCTAGTCTTCTCGGATAAGGACGATAAACCATAGGCCCCATCTCACAACTCTTCATAATTCACTGATTCTGTGGGACGTAAAAGAACCACTAGGGATGTAACAAAACTCTGGCAGTGACCACCCCTAGTGTCTGTCTTAATTTGATATTGACATTACGGGGGCACTCATCTTATTGTAAACTGCGTAAAAAGCAGTCTGGCAAAGTCCCCGGCCAGTGTTGTAATGCGCATTTGAATATTGCATAGAAAATGCACAATATAAATGTGATATATTATTATTATTATTATTATTATTATTATTATTATTATTATTATTATTATTATTATAATCTTGTGCTATATCACACAAAATATCTGCTTTGCCAGCCACTGAATCTTTGGCAGCAGCTTCATTTATTAACGATTCAATTTCTGAGTCCTCTGCTCAGAATCACTCAAAGCGTCCTTCCTCATTTGCTTTGCATTTTGGCGGGAAAGCAAGTTGCCCTCGGAATCTGTATCGTGGTCACTCACTTCCATATGTCGCTCACGACTCTTGGAGGATCCTGCCACTTTACCGCTAAGCAATTCTGCTATCTGGCTAAACCCCAAGGTCATACCCTCAACTAGGGCTTGATGTGTGGAGGTAATTTCTTTTAGAATTGCGGCAATTGTTCCTGAACTTGAGGAACTTGCATGAGCAACAACACTATTGCTTGGTTTTTTGGGGTTTCCAGCTGATTCCCCGACCACTTTCTGAAATGTTGACTTCGTTCACTGTTTCTTTTCAGAAGACATCTTAGTCATCTCTGCTTCTGAGTTACTATTAGCATCCAGTTCAGAGTTTGAGCTAGGTTGGAGTGCGAGATTTCTTGCCTGTTGCACTCCTTTGTGTGCGAAGACACATCCACCACTTCCATCAAGTTCGGCATGATTAGTAGGAAAACAGACAACTATGGGACCGAAGTACCTGAGGTGCCCGAAGTTTTCCTGCTTGTATTTGGCGAAAGTTTCCACCTATTTTGGACAACTTTTCAACACAACTTTTCTCCACTGAGCAGAGCTAGCCAGGCATTGAAAGCCAAGCTTGCTGATGCAATCTCACGTGATCTCCGAATGATGTAATGGTGAGGTAGAATATATTTATTTATTATTATGACTTGTGTGTGTCAATGTTTGGAGGCCTGTATCATGTTGATAATTGATGAGTGAGTAGTACGAAGTGCATAGTCAATAAATAAATCGTTGTTTATGTAATATATTATATTATAGTTCAAAGCTACACAATGTATTTGGAAGTTCATCTACCGGGTGGCACACATCTGCCAAATTATTTAGTACAAGATTCTTTATCAATGCAGTTTGCCTCTTTCTCTTTTTCTAGAATGACATATTAAAGACCATGAGTTGCCATATAATATATTTGACAGGGATCAAAATTGTGCAATACTGTAGTGTGGTTTCAGGTCTTTAATTACTGTTAAAATATGCCGTAGGGTAAAGTGCTTCATAAAAATAATTGTATTTTAGATTGACCAGGAACAGTTCAGCAAAATCCTGGATTTGATAGAAAGTGGAAAGAAGGAAGGAGCAAAGTTGGAGTGTGGTGGGAGTCGTTATGGAGACAAGGGATATTTTATTCAACCAACTGTTTTCTCAGATGTCAAAGATGACATGAGGATTGCTAAAGAAGAGGTGATTTGCAGCATACCATCTATTTAACAGTGTTCTCACCAGAATTATGCATCTTGTGGTCCAAAGGGCCCATAAAGAAAAAAAAAGTGCACCATTTCAGAGACAGACCGGGGCATTATGGAATTCATTGAAATACTCTTGTTTGCTTTGGTTTCTCATTTCTTTTTGCTTGCATTTCTTTGGTTAGTTCTTCATGCCCAGAGTTGTCTTCATTCAACTGAAACTGTAGCTTTTTTGCTTTAAAATTGAAATATGTTTCTAAGTTTCTTTGACGTTTTTAGATTTCACCATGAATATAGATGAGCTGGCTCACCACACAGTCAAGCAAATTGAAAACATTGCTTTATGTGTCACAGACCCATTCATCCAATCATAAACCCTGTTGTATGAATTATTCATTTTCCTCATTTTTCCATGGGTTTGAGTGATTTCTGAAGCTTTGAATTGTTTTGCTCCTTTGCGCCCTGAGGTGCCTAAATTTCAAAAATGTGGCAATGCTGCAATGTCCCAGGCTGGTAAAAACACTGATTTAACAACTGCATCAAGCTGTATGGATGATGGGTGCCTGGGAGGTCCAGGGGCCTCTAGTGTGACCAGCTGCAATTATATTAGCCCCTAGTGAGTAAAAATGCTCACATCGCTAGCAATTCCCTGCAACCCAGCCATGAGCCCCCACAAAGAGACATCCAGGTATCTGTAACACTGTGTTAACATTGGAAAGGTGATAGGGAGGAGATTTGCCATGCTATATAGCACCGATAAACACACCACACATAGCGCCAAAGATGAGCTCTGCACATGTGCTACCACTTAGCTAGCATAGATCTCTTTAAAATTAGCTTTTAACTACATTAAAACTCACAGAGTTCTGCTGAGAGTTTAATCTATGGTAGAAGGCAAACATTGTGTACATTAATTAGACAATAGTGCAATACACAGTATCTAATTATAGTAATACATATATTACATATAGTTTGGATAGTTGAGAGCACTAGAATGTAAAGGTGAACAGGTCATCAAACAGAATTTAGGTGAGCAATCACTAAGGGAACTCTATTCACAATAATTTATTACTGTATTATTATATATTAATTTTGTTACTGTTTAAGTACTTAATTGATTTAGTTTTTCTTGTTCTCCTTTATCCATAGATATTTGGCCCAGTACAGCAGATAATTAAGTTCAGTGATATAAATGAGGTCATCGAGAGGGCAAATAAGACAACTTACGGACTGGCAGCAGGAGTTTTTACCGAAGACATTGACAAAGCGACAACTATTTCCCACAGTCTTCAAGCTGGAACTGTTTGGTAAGTAGTAATATTAAAACAGCAATCCTGCTAATGTTGATTTAAGATGGTGGTGATGATGATAATGATGATGATGGTTGGATTTCTTTAGCTTGCAGGCTTCCTGCCATTTTCTTCAGCTCTCATAGTTATTAAGGAAGCCAATACCCTTTCTATTATTTTATTTCCTTTTTCATTGTAATTTGTGTTATCAGATAAAGGGAAATAAAGTTGTTGTTGTTAATGATGATAATGATGATGGTCAACAAAGTGATGGTGGTGGTGTTAAAACACATCAGATGACACAGGTAAATGATTGTTGTAGCAAAAATATATGTAAAGTACTTTTCTTACTTTAGGATCTCTCCATCAGACTCAAAAATAAGCAATTGCTTGTTGGGTTTGTCCCTTGGTTATGAAAGAAAAATATGTTTGGAAAAAAAAATACATCTCACAACTTTATCAAGTGATCAATAGAGTTCTAAAATTATGTGTTTCCAAGATTATACTACACTGTGGCACTAAAAAAGAAATGTGCTAATTGTGTATTGTGTGTGTCTTGTTTTCCTTTTATTTAACCAAACCCAAAGTACTTCAAATTACTTACAACAGAAACAATTTGAGGAATGACAAAAATATGGTTTTTTTTTCTTCCTCCTTTTGAGCTACTTCGAATATCTGAGTATGAATATATGCAAATCATATAAAATTATACTTCACATACTCATCACTCACTCACGGGTATATTATGAACCAATAAAATGACCAGCTCCCAGTTGGCTTGTTTGCTCAGTTGGTGGAGCTCTGCACCGGTATTGCAGAGGTTGACTGGGTTTGAATCCCATGCAAGCCTGAATTTTTTTTCAGGCGTCATTTTCACTATTGCTTAAGTAGTGTTCATAACTGAGATGATCACTCACATATTCATGCTTTGAATATTGTCAAAAGGAACTGAAAACCGACTGGACTGACAGGTCACCATTGTGGATCTGGAGTAGCTACACTGTGCCCTCCCCTCCTCCTCCCCTCCCTCCCCTCCTCCTCCTCCTCTCCTCCTCCCCTCCTCCCCTCCTCCTCCCCTCCTCCTCCCAAGTTAATTTTAATTTGCTTCTTCAGTAGCTGCCACCCCTAATTCTGTGGTTGGATTTTGACCTTAAAAACCAACATTTCATTTGATTTCAGTTCAGTTGATTTAATTTGACTTTATTTGTTTCTGTATTTGCTCGGCCCCACTAGCCTTTGTGCTATAAATACTACCGAGGGTAAATAAAGATTATTATTATTATTATTATTGTTATTATTATTACCTCCATTTTGCATGATTGACTGACTGAATACATTTTCTTAATGATTAAAAGGTGTAACTGTGTCACGGTCATTTTTTAAAATTATTATTTTAAGGGTTAACTGTTACGAAGCTGGGGCCCCTCAGGCACCTTTTGGAGGTTTCAAGATGTCTGGGCAAGGGAGAGAACAGTAAGTAATGTTAGAATAGGTTGACTTTTGATATAGGACAGTTCATGTGCTGGCCAGGAAACTATAGGACTTTTATTACTGGTTTGTGCTGTTTTATTTTTGACAACCATCCTTCAGTGCACTTGCAGACATCTGTTTAGTGCTTTTTCTTTTTTCTAGGAGGAAAGTCAAGTGCACTGTTCCAAGTAATGAGTTTCCTCTGCTCATTATAGATATCAAAGCCATAAGATTGCACCCTTTCCTTTGCGCTAGTTCCTGCCTGTCACCATGCAAGTCCCTTCTCAGTGTTTGTTGTCTCATCAGCCCAGGGAGTTGTTGCTGCCACTTGCCTAAATTTGTGTCTCATGCAGTGAGCATCAAAGTGTTAAATGTGACATGACAATACAATTTTTGTGTCTTCATAGTTATGTATTGGTTCCTTATGTACCTCGTAACCCTTGCCAATTCCTGGTAGATGTGTATAATCATGTTCTTATCAAACACTACTTTGTTTGCAGGGGTGAATATGGCTTATTACCCTACCTTGAAGTGAAAACAGTGAGTTGATGCCATTGTTTAAATGCAGCAACATGATATTGGCAGGAACTCCCTAGGGGAGCTTTTCTCAATATTTATATAATACTCTAGTTCTAATATTTATACACTGAGCCTTTGTGGCATCAGGGCTTTTGTGAGAAGGGGGCAGCTCATAGTCATTGAGGCTAGCAATATATAGTCAAGTTAGCAGCTGGCTACTAATAGAGTTTGAAAATAACTAGAAAGACAAGTAGAATACGACACACCCTGTTTTAATTTTAAAATAACTGCTTAATGTGGTATGCACTAAGAGGACAGAGATGCCACCCTAATACAACGGAGTTTGGCAAGCAATCAGAACCACCACATTTAGGGGCCTCGGTCAGTCCCTACAGTTACATGTACATGTACTTCCATGCATGTCCAATACACCCAATCTGAGTCGGATCGTGTCCGATTGGACTCACTGGAAATCAGATCGCACCAAAGACAACTTTCCTCATTCTTAAGGGCACGCACACGCAACCTATGCGTGCGACCCAGAAAGTAATAAACGTGCGTGACCTACAAAGTAATATCCGAGTCGGGTCGACTCAACCCATCTCTGTCTCACCGGAAGTCACCTTGCAAGTAACAAAGATAACAAATGCAGAAATCTTGACGGATTGACTCCATCTGATCAATCAAGTCGGCAAGACGAAAAGACTGCTCATGTTGTTTGCAAAATGCATGTTTTATTTGCAAAAAATATGTTTTAGTTTATTTAGTACTTTAGTGTTATTATTTATTCTTCTTTTCAACTTATGTTAATCTTTGACTTATTTTGTAGGTTACAATGAAAGTACCATCAAAGAACTCATAATACACTGGAAATGCTTATAACTGAGTGTAGTCAGACTGTGTTGCATGGAGACATAAAATTATGTAGCCTGTGATAAACCCAATCTCTACTTCTTTGAATATTAAAATAGTTTTACGAGAGTTCTTAGTAGCCTAAGATGATCAGAAACAAATTGAGTTACTCTGTGGCCCTCACAGTAATTTGTAACCAGTTAATTCTGTCATAGAATTAAATAAAATATGATGGAGCATTGTAGTTGTAGTTTGTCATAGAATTAAATAAAATAATACTATTTTGGAGCATTTTTAATTTTGTCATAGAATTAAATGAAATATATTGGAGCATTTGAGAATGCGGGGTAGGGGGTGATATGTACAAGGAAAATAGGGATGGGTAATGAAAAGGATTCCCAAGGTAACGGGAAGTGGAGGGGTAAAAGAAGGTCTTAAACACTTTTTGATAGAGATTTCTGTTGTCCGTTGTGAGTTCTACAGTATGTAATGACCATTATAATTATTGACATTGATGCAATGTATGTAAGAATAAATTGATGACCTGACTAACTTCAACAAAAATTAATAAGACAGGTAATGGAGAAAGAACCCTCAACCAACATCATAGCATAGAGAAAAAGCAGTCAATGAGGTAAATAAAATATCTTTTGACATGGTGCAATTGTCGAGTTAACATTTTCTATTCAGACTTAAAGAAGCCATGCATACACATTAATTGGAGAAACTATCATTAAATCACCAATTATGCCATGTAAGGTGCTTTCCTCTCTCAAAGCACCTTTGTTGTATGCTACCAAGTTTTCACACATTGGTTACTGTTTCTCTCTCCATGCTCCCTCAGATGGGCTATATAGGTATGTGTGGCCCCAAAGGGTTTGGTTTTTTAGCCATTTTGGTCTGAAATAGGGTATCGATTTTGACCATTTTGGTCTGAAGTAGGGTATGGTTTGTGCACTCTAGTCTTGCATTGGGTATGTTTCTTAGAAGAAGCTACTTCATCATTAGGCGATAAGACCATCAACAAAAGCCCTCCTCTTACTTTTAATTATGTTTATGAAAACCATGTATGTGAAATAGGTCTAAAATAGGGTATTGAATTTTTGGTCAGGTCTCAAATAGGGTAGGGAAAATTGCAGATTTTGCTCTGAAATAGGTTAAGGTTTTAGGTAGCAGGCCCACACACCCCCACCCAATTTTTCTGGGAGTACCTCCCCCACCCCCCACCCGGGGCTGAAGAGAAGAGGCCGGACCATGACACCGTGTACTAGAAGGCATGTTAGGTTTCATGTTGATGGGAGGGGAGTAAGCAGAGACTGTGTGGAGGGAGCCCCCCCCCCCCTCCCCCACTTTTCAACAGTAAAAAGCAAGTAATACTAAAAAAAATCGTTTTAACAAAAACTGATTATTCTTGTTTTAAAACACCGCTTCTTTGTTGCTAAAAGTATACAAGTTTCACCACACCATGTTAGCTTTAAATGCATTTCCAGCCATAATTCAGAGGACTTTAATTCCTCTAGTTTACGCATGCTAACGCGTTCGAAGTGAGTCCCCCCCCCCCCCCCCCCCAGTTGTAAACTTGCTGCGTGGGTCCCTGCCTAATGATATTGCTGCAAAAATAAAAAATTGGTAAGACAGGATACCGTAACTATATTTAAACACCTGTATTCATGAGTCATAATTTACAGAACAAAAATGACTGAATATTAAATTGATGGTTGAAAGAAGCCAGAAGCGTATATCGTTATATTTTTATCACAAAAAATTACTGCCTTGTTTGCCTCGTCTTCACTGTGCGGGCTTAAAAGCATGCCAAAGGATCGATTGATTGATAGAAAGTGTAGTTAGCCGGTCATGTTGAATTGAACCTAATTATCGCGTGGTTGCGTGACAAATGTCATGCTCAGATCGAACAGTCAGTCTATGATTATCAAAAATTTGGATTGGCTCAACTTTTAATTTCCTGATAGCATAAATTATTACACCGAGCCTTTATCAAAGTTCTGAATTAACCAAGCTTACGTTTCAATTATTTTTAGGTTTGTTTTAAGACTTGTTCACGTCCTAGGGATTTTGCATAGTACCAAATGCAGCAGTAGATGTAGATGTTTGCGATTTATATGTAACGTCACGCGTGAAGAAAGCTCACCTCACCGCATCTCAAACCAACGACGATGAGGGAAATCTTATTAACTGTTTACAGGACGTTTATTGTGTAATTGCTACCGGCGTTATCTAACAGGTTGAAATTCAAATTGTCAAGATAACACTGTGATCAGTGTTCAAATGTAGATGGCGACCTTCCGCGTTCAACCACAGGCAGCCCAAGCTCCCGCGGTGTGATGGGTGTCATGTGTCATGATCATCTTGCGTAATAACGGTCATGGCGAAATTATAAGAGTTTGTATGGGAATATTTACCATCGGTCTTAGAAAGCAAAAATACGGTCAAATTCTTAAAAAAATGGCCAACCTTACTTCCACGCTGTTTTGCTTGTTGTCTGTTTGCTTACTTTGCTGTCTTGAGGCCTTTTTCAGCGAATTATCTCTTGGCGAATTATCTCGTGGGTTTTCCACTCATAAGAGCACAGGCTTCCCAAGCTCAAAATTCGACTCTGCATCAGCTTGTTTATATAGAGAATTGTATGGGAAAGTCGCCGGTTTGTAAAAAAAATGTGTAAATAACTATCTAATCAGAAATAAAGTTTTCCTACCTCAAATGTGTCGCGTACTTGTCTCTTGTGCCGATTTTGAAGCCATTCTGACGCCGTTTAGTGAAGTTTTTCGAAATCGTTGTCTCTCCTTCTAAAAGAAGTAGAAGGCAGTCCACGAGATAATTCGCCAAGAGATAATTCGCTGAAAAAGGCCTCAAGACAGCAAAGTAAGCAAACAGACAACAAGCAAAACAGCGTGGAAGTAAGGTTGGCCATTTTTTAAAGAATTTGACCGTATTTTTGCTTTCTAAGACCGATGGTAAATATTCCCATACAAACTCTTATAATTTCGCCGTGACCGTTATTACGCAAGATGATCATGACACAGAACACCCACACACCGCGAGAGCTTGGGTTTCCTGTGGTTCAACCGATCTTTTTGTTGGTTCGCTTTTCTCAAGAATAGTGGATTTTGTTTCTACCTCTATAGGAAATCTGGTTTTTGCTGTGAGTTTCTTTTTATTTCGGTATAAAAGGGTGCTTCTGAAAACCAAGAAGCAAAGTTTTTATTCAGGGTTTGCAAATTTTAAGACAGGCTTCCTTAAATAACAACTTAAAATAACTAAATTTCGCACATGTCGTCGTCAGTTGGTAGCGTGGCCGAGTGGTCTAAGGCGCTGGTTTAAGGCACCAGTCTCTTCGGAGGCGTGGGTTCGAATCCCACCGCTGCCACAATTTCTTTTTTTTTTTCTTTTCTTCCCAAAGGCTATGACTGTGATGATCAAATACATTTTCCACGCCAACCTCAAAGATTTGTTTTTTTTTCTTTTAGTTTACGATTTTATAACTGGTTAGCAATTATTTTTGACATTACGACTGTTAATTACGAGAGAAAAAAAGCGGCAGTTTTTCCTTTCACGTATTATGGAAGCTGTGGCCAGAGTGAGCCGCGGGTTTTGTCGTCAACACTGAGATTTACCCCTGCAACTGCAGAGATTCCGTGGATCAACTGAATTTGCAGGTACAACTTTAAGGTATAAAAGCATTCAAGTGAAAGTGCAATTGGGCTACAAGGAAACAGGAGAACGCGTACGATTATTGCCTCCCGCGCGTCGCGTATTTGTATTTGTCAGCGCATTTAAAATTCTCAATGCGCTTACAGCGGGTAGCTGAAATCTCAATTTTATATATATAGAATCTTATGTAAAGAAAAAAAAATAAGTAAGTAAAATCGTATAACTATCTAAGGGTTAAAATAATCACACAAAAAAATAAAATGTTTTAAGTTTCTTCTTAAAAATAGTTACAGTCTCAGACTGTTTTAAAGATTTAGGCAGACTGTTCCATAGTTTCGGGGCGCAATAAGCGAAAGTTCTTTGACCATAGGTGGCTGTCTTGACGTTCGGAACTTGTAAAAGTAAATGATCGGATGAACGTAGAGAACGAACTGGTTTATAGGAACTGATAAGCGAAGTAAGATAACAAGGCGATTGTCCATTCAGAATTTTGTAGGTTAAGAGTAAAATCTTAAAACTAATACGTGACCTAACAGGAAGCCAGTGCAGGTTCTTAAGCACTGGGGTAATATGCATGGTCTCTCCGACTGCTTCCTGTGATTAAACGAGCTGCGATGTTTTGAACCCGCGCTCTCTCGTGTTTCGCTGGCCCTGTCTCCCTAACATGAATATAAACAGAAGCGTATCACCCATATAAAGGAACTACCGTAAAAGCTCTATTAGGCCCACCGGGGGCTTATTTAATTTCAGGCTTTATTAACGGGGGGCTTATTGGAGAGGGGGGCTTAAAAGAGAGGGGGGCTTATTTCAAATCTTTGAACACGCCGTTTTCGTGTTAAGTCAGGTTTTTAGTTTCTGTACAAATCTCAAACAACTGCAGTAAAACTGTATTATTTAATACTGAGTAGGAAACAGTATTGTGTGTTTTTATGGGAATGAATATATGAAAATCATATATTTGAACTGCGGATTAATGATTAAATATGTGACTGATCATCGCAGTTATGAACACTACTTAAGCAGTAGTGAAAATAAAGCCTGAAAAAATTCAGGCTTGTACGGGATTCGAACCCACGACCTCTGCAATACCGGTGCAGTGCAGCGCTCTACCAACTGAGCGAACAAGCCATCTGGGAGCTGTTTTATTGTACAAACGAGCTGGGCCGCATAAATTGTATTTTGTAAGAGCAAATAAGAGGGAATCCATGATTACAAAATCTCGTGTCCCAAAAGCCGGGGGTGGCTTATTAGAGAGGGGGCTTGTTACAAAAACCGACTTTCAAAACGGGGGCTTATTAGAGAGGGGGGGGGGGGGTTAAAAGAGAGGGAGAGGGGGGGCTTAATAGAGCTTTTACGGTACTCGTATGCTAGAGCGCAATACAAAAGTTTAAAGGACTCACAAAAAGGGCGTTACGGTACAAAAGACAACGAAAAAAGCGCAAAAGCAGCAAGTAAGCCTACAAAATATAAAGGGTAGATTTTTAAAATATTTTTTGGCCACCGATCCGCAGTTTTGCATAGTTTGTGGTGATATGATAGTAATGTTCTGTCAGCCGCTCGCACTTTTTGGTTCTCCATTCAAACTATAAAAAAGGTACGAGTTGGCACACAAAAAGGACGACTTGGCATATAAAAAGTACGAGTTGGCACATAAAAAGTACGAGTTGGTACAGAAAAAGTACGAGTTGGCACCCAGAAAGTACGAGTTGGCACCTAAAAAGTACGAGTTGGCACACAAAAGTACGAGTTAGCACCCAGAAACTACGAGTTGGCACAGAAAAAGTACGAGTTGGCCCCGGGAGAGGGGGGGGGGGTGTACTGCTTTATATGAGCTATATAGGTATGTGCGGCCCCAAAGGGTATGGTTTTTTAGCCGTTTTGGTCTGAAATAAGGGTATCAATTTTGACCATTTTGGTCTGAAATAGGGTATGGTTTGTGCGCTCTTGTCTTGAATTCGGTATGTTTTTTAGAAGAAGCTACTTCTTCATCTTCAGCCGATAAGATCATCAACAAAAGCCCTTCTTTTTTGTCTTTTAATTATGTTTACGCCAACTGTGTACATGAAATAGGGTATCAAAGTTTTGGTCAGGTCTGAAATAGGGTAGGGAAAATCAAAGATTTTGGTCTGAAATAGGACACCTCCACCCAATTTTTCTCCCCCCCCCCCCCCTCGGGGGAGTTGGCACACAGAGAAGTACGAGTTGGCACAGAAAAAGTACGAGTTGGCACAGAAAAAGTACGAGTTGGTATACAGAAACTACGAGTTGGCACAGAAAAAGTACGAGTTGGCACACAGAAACTACGAGTTGGCACAGAAAAAGTACGAGTTGGCACAGAAAAAAGTATGAGTTGGCACAGAAAAAGTACGAGTTGGCACAGAAAAGGTACGAGTTGGCACACAAAAGTACGAGTTGGCACAGAAAATGTACGAGTTGGCACAGAAAGTACGAGTTGGTACACAGAAAGTACGAGTTTGCCCACGGAAAGTACGAGTTGGCACAGGAAAAGTACGAGTTGGCACAGAAAGTACGAGTTGGCACAGCAACTACGAGTGGCAGTAAAAATAGTACGAGTTGTGACCCAAATAAGAGTGAACATATATAGTGCGGCTGACCGGCGGACCTGGAGGAAACGACAATTTAGGTGCTTTTCTCTGGCCTTCATTTCATTTCTACTTTTGTTTATACCTATTGGATATTCGCATTTGTCTTTCAACTATAATGCCTCTGCTGGGGTGGGGCTTGCACATATGAATGAATGATGGGGCTACTCATTATTCATGACAAATGAGCATTATATCAGGGAAACCCGAAATCTGATTGATCTGTAGGAAGGGTATTGCTGTCGATTAACGTCCTTGGAACATTCCAGACCACGATGACTAACACCTATTAGTATATACTAAAACAGTGGATAGCGTTGAAGGCGCGCTCTGATTGGCTAGTCAAACTCCGAATATCCTTTGCTATTTACCTCCGAGCAATTCGCGAAATGGCGTCCCGGTTTACATCCGTGACAATTAAAAAGCGAAGAAATCATCCAAATTAGCGACGAAGCAGTCCCTAAAACATAAAGAAAGCGACTAAATTTGGTTTGGCCGTATTAAAAGGTAATGGTTTATGTTTTTAACGCGGAGTTTATTGATAAAAACCGATGAGAAAGGTTTTGTTTACAATGCAAATTAATCTAAACCTCACTTCTTCGCTTGAAAACCGAAGTTGAATGATATTTGTTTACAGAATGGTTTCAATTACAGAGAGAATTTGCAACTCCATTTGAAGAAATGTCGCCACCAGAAATAAACAAACGTCTTCATAAATTTTATCTGTCAGCGAGAAAACGGGCTGCTTGTTGTTTCAGTCCTTTGCGCGCGGGAAAATATTGCAATCGTTGCTGGAATATATGAATTAAAATCAATTTTTTTGTGGTGTATATTATCTCACTGTTTTAGTATATACTAAAACAACTATTCATCTCGAGCCACCTCCACTTCGGTGCATAGTTGTTAATTATTAAAAAAAACTCCTTGTTAACTATCGAGTTTGATAGTTTGCTCATATATTTTTGCAATATATTGAATGTCTGTCTGTATTTATTTTTTCTGGCAAATAAATAAACTGAAACTGAAAAACAGCGAATTAGGTTACAGCATAGGTGAAAGAACGCTTGTTGATTTAAAATACCAGGGCGCAGAACATTTTCAGCGTTGATACAGCCACCACTCATTTCACTTTGACAACGGTAAATAACGCTAAAGAACTATCCAAAACCATCCATGTCACCAGAAGTCGGTAAAATTTACTAATTTTATTACGTATCAACTCCACCTGAATATTTTTACACCTTGTGACAAAAGATGCTTTCGATTTAAGCCTCACTTTGGAATAAGAATACAGAAAACAAGACAAATAATTCTAAATCACCAGAACGCGAGATATCTTGAAATTCAACTGCAGTTGAAATAATACTGTCTTATCTGGCCCCGGTTGTATAAAGAGCGGGTAACTCTATCCTGGCTCTATCCAGCGGATAAATCGCTATCCAGCGGATAAATTGTATCAGTTGCAATACATTTTGTCCGCTGGATAGCGACTTATCCGCTGGATAGAGTTTTTAAAGGCTGATTTAGCAAAGACAACGGGGACTTCTTGACAACGGCGCGCGCAGATCTAAAAACCGACTTGACCAATGGCAGAGCAGCAAATTGAGCACCGGAAGTCGTGTTCAGTCCTTTCCGCGCGCTCTCGCGTCCTCAAATGACGTTCCCGTTCTGTTGCTAAAATTAGCCTAATCGCTCTTTGTACAACGGGGGCCAGTTAAAGATCTTCCGACTATTTCCGAACATTACCGAAGATTTCCGATGCCCCGATATTTTCCGAACATTACCGAGGCTATTTCCGACCATTGCCGAACGTTACCGAGGACGTCGAGCACTGCAAAAGAAAACCACAGTTCAATTTTCAATTTTCTTTGTTCAATTTTCCGTTCTTTCTTATTCCAGAATACAGGCAACTGTATCTACCCTTAAAACCCTAACATATAAACAAGCAAGAGTCAAGACAAGGAACAATTTGAGAAATGGTGTAAAAATAGGAAAGAAAACTTATCGTATCCACTGTGGCAAAATATAAAACTACTACTAACCTGGCAAACTCTGAAGCCAGGAGAATCATCCTTTCATACAAAACAATGGTGGTAATTATCCACCCTCGGGGGAAATTCTAAACTAAGTGTAAGTCTAAAATAATGTTCATGAAATATAAAAACAAAGAGGCACCTCCTATAAAAAAAATAACAATAATAAAATTTGAGCCTTGCTCACAAAATCAAATACTGGTGCCTTACAACAACCCTTCCAAACAGTTACCCCCATCTGGTTTTGGTCGAGTTGTACTGTACGCAGCCTGGGACAGTTACCTTATACACAGCCTCATTAAAAGCTACAGAATTCTACATTGCAACTGTTGGATAGGACATATAGTAAGCATACATTTTGAAAGCTACACGTGTTCCAAAAAGGTAAACATTTTGACAAGAGCTCAGTGATCTTTGTTAGCAACCAATCGGTTCTCAAGGAGCTTTTCTTTCTCTGCAAGAAATATAGCCTGCGAGGAAACTAGAGAAAGGGGAAGAAAACTGTCTTAATAATATTCCAGTTAAATACTGTTTAGTAGCAATAACAGTCTCCCCTGTCTTAACCAACATAAGGCTATGCAAACTGAAATCATGCACTATGACCAAATCTGTGCTACTCATAAAAAGTGCTGCTATGCCACCACAAAGTCACAATAAAACTTGCTTCAGGCTGGCCTAATGTCCTCTTCCGCTCCTTTTGGTGATCTCTTTGTACATTTTAAGCTGTTAAAATTGCTAGGCACAACTCAAAAGGTGCCATACTAACGCTCTTTCATGCAACGTTTCTCAAAAGTGGTTAAAATAGTACACTGCAAGACAAGTTACAGGAGAACAAGTTGCATTATGTAATTCTGCATGAAGATTTCCCTCAAGGTTTCTTCAAAACTCTTCCAACATGTTGAAGTCAGATCTTCTCACAATCTTTGATGAAATAATGCAATGTTTTTATCATCTGACAATTCATGTTGATATTTACACAAATAAATCAAAATAAATTTCATTAAATTCTGCAGGGCAACATTTTCCCCACAACTTGCCAAGACATACTTGAAACATTGCCTGGTGTACAAGCATCTCAACAATATTATTCAAGTTAAATAAGACAGCTTTAATTCACATCTAAAATGCTGATCTCAGCAAGTCTCTGCAGGACAGCACTGAGACAGTTGTGTCTTTCAAGCGTAACAGCCTCCACTGGATGGGTGAATCCGCACCGTCTATATTATAGTGGATGTGTGAAGCCATCTGCGATGGCACTAACTGCCATTTCCTTTCACAGCATACTAGAATCATACATGTACAGCTGTATGTACCAGTGGAAAATTCATCTGGTATAGTCTAGATATTGGCTAATATGGGTCCTCATTTATGTTCATTTGTCCCAAAGTATTCTGTATGATGTGAGCTGGTAATGTCGCTGCTCGCTTCATAGGAGGAGGTGCACTATGCTCATTAGTTGAATATGTCATCATACTTCCGAGGGAGTGACGACCGTGCACTGTAAAATGAACATTGAAAAGATGTAGGCATTCTTGCTGTAAAAGTTTTAAAAGCCTTAACTGTGATCTGTATCTAATTTCTTCTGACATTTAATCACTACTTGATCACACTTATTGGTCCTGAGAATGAGGAGATTGAGTAACAAAGGTGAAATGTCATGATGGTTAAACAGAATCTCCCAGCTAGTGACATAAAAGTTAAACATACAGATAGAACTAAGGGAATATGCAACTTGTTATCAGAGCTTAGTTTTTCCCTAGGTCAAACGGCAGTCCTTCTGATTTTACTGACACTTTCAAAATCCATAGGATGGCAGCTCACCACAGCTTAAAAACAAGAATGGCTATTCACTTGTGGAAGAGAACTTTTTAAGGATGTGCCCAATTACGAACGTCTTTGATGGAGAGATGGATACCACCTTGAAAATATCGGGCTGAAGTTTTAAAAGCCTTAACTGTGATCTGCATCTAATTTCTTCTGACATTTAATCACTACTTGATCACACTTATTGGTCCTGAGAATGAGGAGATTGAGTAACAAAGGTGAAATGTCATGATGGTTAAACAGAATCTCCCAGCTAGTGACATAAAAGTTAAACATACAGATAGAACTAAGGGAATATGCAACTTGTTATCAGAGCTTAGTTTTTCCCTAGGTCAAACGGCAGTCCTTCTGATTTTACTGACACTTTCAAAATCCATAGGATGGCAGCTTACCACAGCTTAAAAACAAGAATGGCTATTCACTTGTGGAAGAGAACTTTTTAAGGATGTGCCCAATTACGACCGTCTTTGATGGAGAGATGGATACCACCTTGAAAATATCGGGCTGACGTTTTCAAGTTCTGTTCGTGTGTCTTACAGTAGATAAAACTGGGATACAGTTCTTTAATACTTCTCACTTGGATGAGGTTCTTGAGGTATTAAGACATAAAATTTATCGTTTGTTTTGTAAGTAAGTGACCTGTACACAGTCTCATCCAAGTGATATCGTTAGTCCTCTGTTCTTAAAAACCTGCAAACCAAACAGGACATAACACCCGAACATACCAGATGGTAGAATATTCTGATACGATGAAGATGATGGAGGTAAAGTCCTGCCACTTGATGGTACATTTTCATACCCAAGAGTATGTGCCCGTGGACTTCTTGGTGGAAGCTCAGGAGGATCACTGCCTGATCTCTCAGATTTGGATGGTAGATTGATATAACCGACCCCTGTGGGCTCCCTTGGAGGTATTGGTTTCTCAGGGAGATTTTCATACCCATGACCAGTTGCCTTTACAGGTCTTCTTGGAGGCAATGAGGGTCTGGGCTCCTCAAAACTTGAATTTGTCGCAAACCCTGGAGTGATAAGATGTACAGACACATTTCGTAGTGAGCAACCATGGACCATGGAGTATTATAAATTTATCCAACTCTGTTAGTTATTGTACACATGAGACAAGTACAAATAATAAACAATTATTGGACGAGGTTGAGCAAAATGACATCATTTGTCAGTGGCAAGCAGTTCAATAATCATTAATCATTAATCATCAATCATTGATCTGTGAGACTGGCAAATCACGATATTTTGTGAAAACCGAGTTCTATAATAGTTTTATTATTCGATCACCGAGCTTGTATTTCATAATTATTTTTGGGAAGCATGAAACGATCTGCCATCTTTCATTGAATTTGAAGAGCTTGGATGCATGGATGCAACTATGCATGAGCAGAATATTATTACTCGGGCTGCCCGCGTCTCGCGCGGCGCCCGGGTCTAAGATTACCGACGGTTCTTCTTTTTCGTCATCGAGTATCATCCACAAAGCTCACTTCCGGCGTTTCTGCGCAAGCGCTAACTATTTTTAACAGAGTGATGCCTGTTGTCACGTATCGGAAAATGTCGATTCACCTTGTGTCTTTTGAAGTCTGAACAAACAATATGTTAACAGAAGTGTCTATGCGAATGTTTGCAAGTTGAACGGCGAGAAGAAAGCTTTTAACATGAGTAAACTTAACTCCAGATGGACTGCCATGTTTCCTCGTGAGTAGTCTCTAATTTTGGCGATGGATTGTGGGGCGGGCGAAGACACGTGCGCGCGCGAGGTTGCGAGGAGACGCGACGCGAGGGGAGCGCCAAAAATTAGAGACTACAGACAAAGGGAGTTTGAACTTTCACGGCCGAGTGATTCGGAAGTGTAAATCTCATATCAACAGCAAGAATGATGTCTGTTGTCACGTAACGGAAAACGTCGATTCACCTTGTGTCTTTGAAGTCTGAACAACTAATATGTTAAGAGAAGTGTCTATACGAATGTTTGCAAGTTCAACAGCGAGAAGAAAGCTTTTAACATGACCAACATTTAACTCCAGATGGACTGCCGTGTTCTCCGTATCCGCTCCATTGAGATGTACATTTTGTTGAATAACTCAAGTACGGGATATCACACACCCCTGAGACTTTTACAGGTAGGTTATTTACTATTTTCCCACAATAACTCAATTTCTGGACTTTAATTTTTGGATGATAAGCGATTAGTTTTTACAAATGTACTAGCGTCACTTGAAACTGTCCAGAAACGTTCGTTTCTTGTGTTTCAAATGACCCTGGATTGACGCATTTGTAAACAGTTTCACTCTGCTAATTAATTTTCTACTCACATTTCTCCGAGAATTCATTAACGCTTATGCGAAAAAATCCTACATCGTTCGATAAGCGTTTCCTTTCTCAAACAATTATCCATCGAAGCGAAAACAAGTGTGCTTAGTTTTTTTTTGAATCAATACACCATTTTTATCACCTTGCATAACGATAAACCTCTGTGGCCTAAAAGGTCATTGTTCCTGCCTGTGACGCAGCTAACCCGGGTTCGATGTCTTTTAGTGGTATATATCACGGGCTTTATTTTTTCTGTTTCTCTTTTTCTTGTTCTTTTAGAAATATTTTTTACAAGTGTTATAATTATTGTTCTCAATGGTTGAGCTGTATTTTAGAGGAATATATGTTGATAGGGGTCTACAGAAATAGACTCCAACTCAAGCTAAACACAATGCGTCCGATGTAAGAAAGACAGACTTCCCTCTATTCTTTTGTTTAGCGCTAAGTTAGGGATACCATACCGTTTTTTGC
>JAEMWC010001728.1:30000-50000 GCA_016490735.1 Pachyseris speciosa | reverse complement strand
TTTTGAGATGCACATTAATTGCACTTTCTCATCCACTGCATTAAACTTTGCACTGGTTGATAATGAAGTAGTGGCTTTGACAAGTTCAGTGTCACATGTTTGGGTTCGTCTGCAAGAGATCCCAGCCATAGAAATTATTGTGCACATGCTGTTTGCATCGTGCATTTGGTTCACAGAGTTTAGCCTTTGAATCGTTCAAAACAAATCGTTTGAAGCATTTCAAACCTTTCATATTTTTAGCTGCTTTACAATCGTTTCAAGCATTTGGAACTTTTCAATCGTTCGCCATCATTCATCGGCGCAAATCATTCACCGTGGTATAGTATACAAATTTATATAAATTCACAACCATTTGAATTACTTCAGTTGTATGAGAGGGTCTTTCCTAACTTTATCGATCAAAGTGTAAAAATAATTGCACAAATGATAAATTTATCCATGTTGCAATAGAGTACTAAAGTGATGACGTCAGAAAAACTAAATTTGTGAAATTATGGGATTTGTTCGGATATTCAGAAAGAACACCATAAAAAATACCTACTTGCCAAAAATCAGCATTTTCTTACAGTTTGAGAGCGAGATATTAGCACTGTTATGCTCTGCTGACTCCATACAAATCCTTCTACATGTTACTCAATTCCTAACATTATGAACCGAGTCAAATTTAAAAGGAGTTGTATGGTGTCAGCAGAGCATAACGGTGCTAATATCTCAGAGCCCATTTGCCTTAAAATGTTGATTTTTGGCAAGTTAGCATTTTTCATCTTGCTCTTTCTGAAAATCTCAACAAATCCCATTATTTCAAAAATTCTAATATTTGTGATGTCACACTGTAGCACTCTATTGTGGAATCTTTTTTTGTTGATCTGATAATTTCACGAGAAATTATCATGTGAACTGGAGTTAATTTAGCTCTTTCGATTATACCTCTTTTCAAACAGTTCCAAAACTTAAAACCTTGAATTTTTCCACAATATAACATATACATGTAGTTCCATTCATAAATTTTGCTTCTGTGGAAAATATACCCTGCATGTCATTGCAGAAAGCAAACAGCGCTGCTTCAAACATGCTTTGTTGTTGAAAGTCACATCAGAATGGTGCCAAAGAAATTACATTGTTAAATCCCAAAGGACACGGCCACACAAATTTCTTCTTTTGTCTGTTAATGGTGCAATCAATCAAATGGTATAAGTTAAATGACAGGTAAGTTAAATAAAAGAGATACAGATTGAATGCTTTGTCAAACATCTATGACACAAAAGAGTTGACAACATTTGTCATGTCCAAGCAAGTAGATTTCTCCGCCGATCAAATTTCATTACGAATGAAAATATTCACACGGCATCTTGAAAATTATCTATAGCTTAACTTTAGCAGCGAAAGTTCGCAACTTCAGTTATTATGCCCTGTGTTATCAGAGTTTCTGAATTGTTTTATTTCATTTTGAAACTGGTTCTTTCTATTTTCCCGGCATAGTAAATCGAACGTTTGAAAATTGAACTCATTCGAACTCAATCTATGGATTGAGTTCGACTGAGCTTGGCAGTCGAACAAAATCGAACACCAGACTTTCAGTGAGTTCGATTTCTGGACAAATTGAATTCAATCGCACAAATCGCACTCAATCGAACTCAATCCATTTGATTGTGTTCGATTGAGTTTGGAAACCGAACTCAATCGAACACAGTTTGATTGGCTCTGGTTAATCTATACAAAGCAACCCCAAAGCAAGCCCATCAAAGCAGGTTTTTCTTGTGCTTTTTTACAATTTATTCAGTAACAAAAACCCCATTCATAAACTGTCCACGGCAGTTAAGAGAACAGAACAGAACAGAACAGAACAAAGCTATCATTATTCCCGCAGGCATATTCCGAAATTGTTGTACCCTTTCCTTTTTTAGCTACCGTAACTTACAATTATGGAAAGACAACTCGAAGGGTTACTTTTATGCTACACTCCGGGCTGAAGTAACTCGAGCTTCCAAGATCTGGTTATGGATTTTCAACGCCTGTTTGACACAAATCACGAGTTCGAAAATCGAATGTTTAATTGAGTTCAATTGATTTTTTTTCTTTTCAGTGAGTTTGATTTTGTTCGATTGCTGAACTCAATTGAACTCAATCCATGAATTGATTTTGATTGAGTTTGATTGAAATTTAGTTCGATTGGGTTTGACTTACTATGCCAGGTATTTTGGAGTTGGGACGCGATGAAAAACTTCGATGGCTTTTAATTTTCGGTGCGAGGTTCAGCGTAAACATCGATTGAAACCTTCAAAACGGTTGAAACAAACAGTACCAAACATTTGGAACGATAAGAAATGTATGTGGAGAAACACATGAAACAAACCAAACAAACAAACGCTTCTTGCATGATTGAAATGCTGGTAAGTGATACAAATGTTGTCCTCAAGTGTGATGGAAGTAGACGAATATAAGCGCAAGTGGTAAAGACAATTTCCATGTTTTCTTGAAATGACGCGAACTTAAGTCAACTGGAAAGGTGGTCCTGAATTGTTTAAATGATAAGCATTGAGGATCTGTGCGTGACATTTCAAATAGTTAGCCTTCCAGCAACAAAATTTAGGGCGAAAGTTAAATATTAAGACTTGAGTACGCATGTTAATCAACACCTTACACTAGGCCATTAGATCTGTTTTATTCATCACAAACATCTAAATTTATCTTCATCACTGCAATGAGTAAACAACATCCCAAAACTACCAGGTGTTCTCAGATGAACGTTGGGAAAAACTGGGCTCTAGCCATAATGTAAACCGCATTCGCTGATTTCTAGAGCAAATTGTTGTTGAAAGAGCAAATGATTATCTCTGTTTAAAAAAAAAACCTTAAACAACGCTGGTCATATCGATGCAAAATTGATTGATTTTAGTGAAATTTGCCAAAAAATTTCAAACGAAATCGGCTGTTTTTTACTGATTGTCTCACAGTGAAGTTTGCCCTGAAATTTCCTGTGAAATTGGCCAATTTTCCCACGAATTTGCCCCCAAAATCCCTCAAAATTTGACTTTTTTCTGCTAAAATCCCACGAAATGCGCTGATTTTTCAGCAAATTTTGACTTTTTTCAAGAGAAAATCCCACAATATCGGCCAATTTTTCTGGGAATTTGCCCCTGAAGCCACTGTTACATGTTGAAACTTTTAGCTGAAACTTGTGCATAACAGCGATGAGAAAGTTTCAGCAGGCATTGCACCATGTAACAGGAAAGGTCGAAACTTGTTCGGGAACGCTGAAACTGGTCTCAAAATTCCCACAAAACTAGTTCCATGGCTTATGCAGCGTAGCGTGACAAGACCGAGTGAGACCAGTTTCACAAAGTGGTGTTACACGGTGACACTCTTGTTTTATCACCATTGCAATCGTTGCGACCGTTGCAGAAGTAGAAAGCAGTTCTACTTTTCATGAAACTTGTCTCGCAATGGAAGCCGAAAAAGTTTCACGAAACCAACCATGTTACACGGTGCAACGCCTGCCGAAACTTGTTTCGCAGCGCCGTTGCACACAAGTTTCAGTTAAAAGTTTCAATGTGTAACAGCAGCTTGAAGATCACGCAAAATTTAACTTTTTTTTCGCGACCTATCAGAAGCCCTGCTGAGAAGGGTCACTATTTACACTCAGGTAGCTGAGAAAACACAATCAGTAAATGTTAGAGTTTGGTTTGCGGTTAGGATTAGGGTCAGAATAAGGTGGGCAAAAGTTATTGGGGAAGGTGTTTCGTGGAAAGAAGACCAAACTTTATGGTTCAGACAGTAGTACCCACGATTTCCACTAAAACAGTTCTCAAAGTGATTTTTACTTAATATTTAGCTTTTTTCTGAGAGGTTACAGCTCTTTTGACCTAAGCACTTCTTTGAAACCGCAACTATCTAGCAAAAGGCGAGGAGGGGCTGCAAGGTATGCCTGTCCATACTCACCCTTTGCTTCCAAATATTCTAACTTAATAATTTATGTATACCTCTTTGCTTGCTAGGAAGGTTTTCATACCCATGAGGTAGCCTCACTGTAAGAAAAGAAAACAAAAACAATTTTGTGACAGTATTAAATTTTAGCATAAAATGCAAGGTGCACACTCCAGCATGTTTGCCCCTGAATTTCAAAACTTGTCATACTACAGTTTTGAAAGCACATGGCTTCCTGTCCAATTTAATTTTGGGGGGATTTCTACTCCTGTTGCAAATTCAAATAATTTTCTAATTATTGTCTCCGTGTACCTCTTCTAATGGCATTTAACATGAAAAGGCCTCAGCTAAGAATTTGAGAGAAAATGCTAAAACAAAATCACAACTTACGTGGAGTACTTCCACTGCTGCTCTCAGTGATTGACCTGTCTTCACATCCCACTGCAGGAGGGCGTTCTAGAATAATCAGACATTCAAGAATATCATTATTCAGAGTGAAGCTTGATTCTAAGGAAGATAACAATTGTTCTACATCATGCTGTAAGGAAGACAGGTGCCTAAGACAGACCAGGGACCTCCAGTGTGACCTGCCAGCCCCAGACAGTACACCCACCCTCCCCATGGCTGGCAATCCCGACATTCCCACTACATGTATGATCTCTTGTACATACCCCAAAACCATGTGCCCAAAATGCAAAGTAAGCAGTAGAGAAGATGAGGGGAAATGTCAAAACGAACCAAAAATCTACCTGAAAGTACAAAGGGCACATCCACACCCTGTGTACTAGAACCTCGAATGAGTGGTCTGAGCATGCATTAAGGTACTGACACCACTGACCAACTGGAGGACAAGTACCTGAGCTAACCTACACTGTACCTGTAGCTTTTTGTAACTGGCTTAATGTAAAATTGCATTTCACTGCTGCATTAAATTTGCTATAAGCACAGAATTAAAACCCAACACCTTCCCCCACACCACTCTGATTCTCTAACCACTGAACAAAAGTCATAAATCAAAACTAAAGTAGTATATTGATTGGAACATACTGGTAATGGTAACAATCATAGTCACTTTAAGGTTATTGTAATCCTTTGGGGATCAAAATTTTCAAAATTTGAGTTTGATTTTTGCACTCATTGGTTAGATGAATAATTACTGCAGCAACTGGCAAAAGAAAAAAATGAGTAAATGAAGGCAAGAAACATCAAAATAAAGATTTTCAGGACTCAGCAGTTAATAAATAACTGAAGGTGTCAAAATCCTGTAATTCTAATTAGGGATCCAGCTGTCTTTTGACATTTTTTGTGTGAAGTTTTATTGGGGAGCTCGAATTGCACCTTTATCAACATTCAAACCAATTTCCAGTTGGTGGTTTTATTTTCAGACAAACATACATAAATACTCTGTCTTTCACTGAATGTGGAATCAACTTTCTCGCGAACGAATTAGGCTAGTTTGTCACGTATCCTCTTCAGGAGGTTCCTAGGTTTCCTTTTATTGGTCGGCATTAATACCACTTTGACACCACCTTTGACAAGATGTGAAAACTTTGAGCAAACATTGCCAGTTTTCTGTTTGAATGCTTGCGCTTGCCTACCAAAACAGAAATTGTTCAAAGTTAGAGATATTTTCAGATTCTATAGCTCACTGGCTTTCAAGTGATTTATAGTTTTCTGGGGTTTCTTTAAAAACAATGCACACAGAAGCAACTTTCCAAAAGGGACCCCTGAAGGTTAACAGTAATCTTAAATGCACTTACTGTCCATTATTTCATAGCTTCCTTGCTGACCACCTGGACTGCTTGCACCTGCATTTGTACCTGTAAGTTGTATGAAATAAAGATCTTGAAGAAACTGCAATGATCAGAGACTGTTATCTAGACAGGCAACCCTAGTTTATGAAGCATACTCAGCCAAATGTTGCTTAGCATTAGTTTTAATGAATGGGCTAGAATTGTCTTGGTGAATAATACTCAGTCACCAACTGAGGTGCATTTCAACACTGCATCATTACTCGGGCTGCCTAGCATGCCCAAGGTCAAAATTACCGTTTGTTCTTCTTTTTATTCTTTGTCGTTGCGTTTCATCCACAAAGCTCACTTCCGGCGTTTCTGCGCAAGCACTAACTAATAATGGTCATTTTGGAATAAGTAAATTATTTTTACCTCATTAGCTATGCTGAATGACCGTGGCCTAGCGGTCATCTATACTGCTTCTGATGCTGATGTTCCCGGGTTCGATTCCTGCTTATTGACACCTTTTTTTTCCTTTTTATTTTATTTATTTATTATTATTTTTTTTGTGTGTGTTCCTTTATTTTCATCTTCTTTTTTTAATATTTTTTTACAAGTTTTATAATTGTTGCAAGTTATAAATGGTTGAGCTGTAAAGCAATAATTTATTTTCAAGGGATATATGTTTATACCGATGAATGATGCCTGTTCACCTTGTGTCTTTCAAGTCTGAACAGCTAATATGTTAAAAGAAGTGTCCATACGAATGTTTGCAAGTTCAACTGCGAGAAGAAAGCTTTTAACATGTTCGAACTTACCTCCAGATGTATTTAATTAGACTGCGGTGTTTCCCCATGCCGCTCCATTAAGAGGTAGTACATTTTGTTGAATAACTCAAGTATGCGATATCATACCCCCCCCCCCCCCCCCTGAGACTTTGACAGGTAGTTTATTTACTATTTTTCCACAATATCTCAGTTTCTGGATATTAGTTTTTGAATGATAAGTGCTTAGTTTTTACTTGCGTGACACGGTCAGCTTTCTTATGTTTCAAATGACCCTGAATTGACGTATTTGTAAACAGTTTCACTCTGTTGATTATTTTTCTCCTCACATTTCAGCAAGACTCCATTAATGTTTACGCGAAATAAAACTACATTGTTCGATAAGCGCTTTCTTTCTCAAACAAATATCCATTGAAGCCAAAACAAGTGTGCTTAGTTTTTTTTTAATCAATACACTATTTTATCATTGATATTACATTGTGATGAACCTCTGCGGCCAAGAGGTCATTGTCATTGCTAACCCAGGTTCGAAATCTATTAGTGGCATATATCGCGGGCTTTTTTTTTGTTTCTCTTTTTCTTCTTCTTTTTTACAAGTGTTACAATTATTGTTCTCAATGGTTGAGCTGTAAAGCAAGTTTGTAATTTTAGGGGGATATATGTTGATAGGGGTCTAAAGAAATAGACTCCAACACAAGCTAAGCGCAATGCGTCCAACGTAAGAGAGACAGACTTCTTTCTATTCTTTTGTTTAGCCCTAAATTAGGGATACAATGCTGGGTTTTGCAAGCCCGAGTTTAGGCTAATTGTAGCCTCTTGTTTTTAATTTGGCTATAAATTGTGGGCAGAGTTTCTGGCTGAACATGTTGTTTACAGCTACAACTGCAGTTCGTTTCTTTTCTCCCCCTCTCCCAGTCTCCTGTCGTCAGTGCATTCCATTTCACCAGTCTCGCTGCATTATTGGCATGATCCCCACTAAAGAATTAGAGCTACTTAAACTTTCCGATATTAGACAACTAGAATTGGGTAAACTTATGTTTTCTCTTAACCATTCTCTTTTGCCATAGCTATGCTACTAGATACGCAAATGATTTTCACCTTCCTTTTTGTAGAACAAACCTTCGTAAATTTTCTGTCAGTTTCCAAGGACCAACTTATTATTAATAACTCTTTAAAAAATGATGTTAAAGAATCTAATACTCTCCATTCATTCAAAACGAAATTGAAAAAAAAAATTATATGTGAATTATTAGTTAAAAATCTTGTAGTAAATAGTTATCTTTCTTCACATGTCTGATATTATTTTTATAGTCATTGTTACATGTACCATACTTTATATTTTGTCAACTCAGTCTATGTATTTAGTTAATTTACACTTCCCCTCATTGTATTTTACTTTCGATCCTGGCCTTACTGTTACTGTTAACTTTATTTTTACTCTGAGGGAGCCCAATGTCTATAAGCCTCGTGGTTTCCTTTTGGGCTTCCTCGCCACTTTCATTTGCTTTGTGTAACTGTTTTGTGTTATCGTTATTTGTATTTTGTGGTAAAATAAATAAACATCCAACTATTCAGAAGGGGACTGCTAGCAGTCTAAAGTCTGTTCACTTAATCTGGCCATCAGTCTCTTGTCAGTAATGTTCTCTCAAGGGTATGAAGATGTCAGAAATGTAATGGCTCTCACAATGCTATTTACAAATTATTGTTGATGAGAATTAAAATGGCACAACAGATTACTGATAAATATAGCTTCCTGGTAAAGCAAGAAAAAAATTGAACAGAAATTTCAAGAGAATTATGCTTAACAAGGTCTTGTTACAACACTGCAGCTTGGGTTTAAATACCTTCTTGTTCCTCACAAATTACTGGTACCAAGAGAATATCTTTTTCTTGGCTTTTGACGAAGTACTTCATTAATGTTGCAAGATTTGGAAAAGGTTTATCCTGTTACAGAAAAGAGAAAATGAAGTCAGTGAAAAGAAAAATAAATTCCCACTTACTAATTAATGAACTATCAGGGCCTGGTCGAAAGAGCACACAGTGTCAATATGCTTTAATGTTTATCAAACTACCAACCTCATGCTGTTTAATCACAAGGTTTCCATCAGTTAAGGTTTCTATTTTGTGGTGCCGACATCTGTCCCTGTGTCTAGAAGAAGACAAAAAAGTTATTGATAATGGTAATTGAGCTGAGTGGAGTGCAATTTGGTCTGAAATCATATGTGTGATATCAAAATCGAACGAGCGCGCAGCGCGAGTTTGATTAAAAATCACAAGTACGATTTCAGACCAAAACTGCATGACGCAAAGTTCAATTACCACTGACAGTCATTATTATACCCATTTTGAAATCACACAGTTTTTTGGCAATATTAATATTTTTTTATCCATGAAATTTGATAGGTTAGTATTATTTCACTTTCATTTTGATGAATTACAGAAAGGATGTGATTTAGAGTAAAAAATGGTGCAATTTGGGAATAAATTGCACTGTAGAAAGCCAATCAGATTGCAAGGATCACCAGTAATTTCAAAGTGGGTGTAATAAAGACTCTAACCAACAATATTTGTGACCCTCCACGGGAAAACAGTGAATAAGGTGATCGCACGCACACGGCACGGTCCTAACACGTTCACACGTTACTTGTCTAACATGCTTAGCACGCGCTTAAATGCAAAAAAACACAAAAGAATTGGAGAAGCATGTTAGCGCCCTTTGTTAACAGTGTGTTAACATGGTGGACCTTTCAAACACGCAAGTTTAACATGGTAAATTTCTTTCTTCTTGACACGGTAGCTCTGTGTTAACACGGTTGACAAATAGGGATGGCGAATGGTAAATCAGAGACTTTCCGAGGCAGCTAGACTGATATATTTTCTGTGAGTCTGAGACCTTCTTAGCCTTGCAAAAGAAATCGATACTCCGACATGACGTTGCGAACAATGTGCTAAAATTTGACAAAAACTCTGCAAGACACCCCGACATTGGTATGAACACCAGAGAAGAGATAAACTACGTTTTCATGTTACTTTTCACTCTTCCAGTGAAAGGCTTCGACAAAATAAAAACAATCATTTTCACTGAACGTCAGACAATTCTTCTCGAGTCCCTTGACAGAGGTTTTGATTTATCGAACGGAACGCTCACGGAGATATTTATCTGGGGCAGATCTATGTCACGTGCTAGGCAACCAGTTGCAGAGAGTGATGATATTTCATTCAGTCATGTTTCATACCACAGCATTCGGCAGTCGAGCAACATTTTGAGATTTCTTTGCCAGCATGTTAGAAAACATTGTTTACCTTTTTGCTATGGTGCTATCATTAACTAACAGCGTTTATTCTAAGCCAAACAAGAAAGTGTAGTTTCGGAACTCTTTTCACATCTTCGAAAGCCAGTTAACAGCAATTTGTGGGTTTATCCAGCAGTGTGAGAAAATTCGAAAGTATGCGGTAACAAAACAAATAATCAAATGAAGAATGATCCTCGCAGTTGTGAACGCAATTTATGCAATTGCGAAAAGAAGCCTGAAAAAAATTCAGGACTTCAACAGGGTAATAATATTGTAATAATATCAGAGCTAAGCGAGTGAAATTCAAAACAATTAAGTCTTTCTCTGGATGAAAACGGCAACTGGTTGCCGTAGAGTTTGCAATTACTGTCAGTAATATAATGTGTGTAGTTATGAACGAGCCGAAGTTGACACTGAAATTGATAGTATATTTCATGATGTTCCGCGCTACATCGTTGAATTACGGGGTTCGTCGAGTTTTCTTTGGTTTTGTTTTACTGACAAGATTATTCTATAGTTATTGTAGTAAGTTTCAATTTCGGCTGTTTCGGTGGTTTTGTTTCGGTGGTTTTGTTTTGTTCACAAGGTTATTCAGTGTGTAGTTCATGTTTCGGCGGTTTCGGTCATTTCGTTTAAGTGGTTTTGTTTAGTTCTGGGTTTTACTACATCCCTTTGAAAAGATGGTCCTTCACAACACCAATTGTTGAAAAAGTTTTCAAACCGATAATTCAGCTGTTTAGTTTTTTCGAGGTTATTAGATTCTAGTTTTGGTCGTTTCATTTCGGTGGTTTTGTTTTGTTCACAACGTTATTCAGTGTGTAGTTCATGTTTCGGCAGTTTCAGTCGTTTTGTTTAAGTGGTTTTGTTTAGTTCTGGGTTTTACTACATCCCTCTGAAAAGATGGTCCTTCGCAACGCCAATTGTTGAAAAAGTTGATGCTCAGCCTGCGGGCGGTACCTGCTCAGCATGTTAGAAGTTGACACGGTAAGCGTGTTTGAAGAGAGCCAAAGCACACGCAACGCTCATTACACACTCTTTTGTCTTTAGTGTGTGTGAAAAACAAAGACTTCAACTTTAAAGAGGTAGGCTACTCGCACGCAAACTAACGTGTTGAGTCATGCTCCTTTTGTCTGAACATGCGAACATGCCGTGTGCGTACGTTCACCTTATTCACTGTTTTCCCGTGGAGGGTCACATTTGTTTCATGAGAACTTATTAAAATCAATCTAGAATTATTAAGATCCAACCAAGGCATGCAATTGCATATCACAGCAAGGCTCTTCTGTCTGTTCTGTGGTTTCCTCAGAAAAGAACTCATTCCACACTGTCTTTTACATCCTAGGGGGTAACCTTGCAATGGAATTGAGCCTTTATGTCCTTTAGAACAGTGTTCAGCATTAAAGTCTCCTTGCAGGATCACTGCTTGGTCAACTACAGTACCGGTTAAAAGTAAGTTGACAGTCTCTTTCGAGTCTTGATTCTCGATACTCGATTCCTGCGAGTTTTGAGCATCGAGGATTGAGGCTCAGCCATCGAGAATCGAGTCAAGGATCACGTCACTTCACTTCACTTATTTATTTATTTGATGTTTACAACCTCCTTCAAATGAATGATTTTATATACATCTCGGTCAGCGGATTCCTAGAGAAACGTAAATAACAATAATTTACGGAACTTAGTGTTGTCCGCAATTTCTACAACATTATGGGGTAGATTATTCCAATCTCTAATCGTGCGTGGCACAAAACTGAATTTGAATATGTTAGTGTGAACGTAAATTGTGGAGTAATATTTATTGTGGATTTGTCTTGTCTTTCTGGCCGGCTTTGATAATTCATCCAGGGGCAGGATTGCGTATCTAAACCCTTTTTGAGAAGACAGAGTCTGTCTACTTCCCTCCTGATCTTAAGTCTCACAAGATCAGAGATAATGAGCTTGTCGGTTGACTGATCACTCGATAGACCTTTTGAGCAAATTGGGGATCACATCTTGAAAAGCAACTTATAATTATTCCTGCAGCTACTCAAAGGAACACAAACGATGCAAGAGCAGTTGTTCAGTACGCGATACGTTTCTAAATGTGATTCAGCCTCTTTGAAAGACAGGTCGCGATTTGCAGAAATCAATGCTTGAGAAAGAACAGAATGGCCACGGACTAACCACACCACTATAATATCTTGTAACAAGTAAAACATGTTCGATGAATAAAACTTGGCCGACCACTAATAAAAGTTTATCTGAGCATCCCAGGTTTTTGTCACAGACATGTATAATTTACGATGAAATTTGATACGTGTAGTTGTCAATACATGTGTTCACTAACGGGCTTGTCCGTAACTTTATTTCGTTGAAACAGGGTTTTCTTCGACCATTCTTAGGAATAAATTTTTCAATGTAACTTCTCCAAACTAGAAACACAAATGTGTGTAATTTGTTATGGTATGCAAATTTTTTGTTCTCACGCGCATTGTCTGTCAAGTCTATTTTTAATTCAATGTTTACTTTGCAATATTTTTGGCCGAAGAGTGAAGATCACCTCGGCGACGTTTCTATCCAAGTTATACATGTATTTCACTTCAGATGTTTCCTTGGTGTTTTACTAGGGTTCCATCGAACGTTTATCAATTTATTTATTTCAAAGGCGAGGAGCTATTTTCGAAGTTGGCCTCGTTAACTCATACATGCGATAAGCTACCATGTGTTGTTTCCGTCCTAGTGGTCAATGAGTGGTAATTGAAACTCGTTTGATCAATTGTGTCAGCCTGGAATTCCTTATGCTTGCCAAGCGGCTACTGGCTAGTGACTACACTATTCATCTACTTGTACACTGTACATTTTCGTCGAGAAATAGGCTGCTTTCTTGAAATTTTGATTGCTTTTTGTGACTGTCTGCGATGAACCGCAGCGATCTTGATTCGTTGCGCTTATGAACGAGCAGCCATATGAACATAAATTTAGCATCAGAATTTTTATGCAGAAAAGCACAACGCTGTAACCTCGAAAGAAATTGAATGTCTTTCGACCTTGTTTTTTTATGCAGTATGCGATATTTCCTCGAGAAGTACACCACATTCTCAAAACTTAAATGTCTTTTGACAGCTGTATTTGACAGCGCTGTAGCTCTTGAATTCATTGCGTTGTTTGAACAGAAACTGTTGTAGTGTCTACTTAAGTGTCCATACAGAACAACTGTGTTCTTTCCTCAAGAACTTGAAAAGCCGAATCACATACTCGATGAATCGTGTACTCAATGAATAACAATAAAGTGCTTCCTGAGAATCAAGTAACGAGGATCGTGTTGAGTTTCGAGTGAATCGAGTCTTGATTCTCGACTCGATCCTTGATACTCGATTCTCGCGAGGATCGAGTTGAGACTGTCAACTTACTTTTAACCGGTACTGTAAATCAGTCTATATGAGTCATGAGAATAAAATCTGAAATTAACAAAGAAAGTAAATTCTCCCATCTAGTGATCTAAGAAATAATTATATTGAGGACTGAAGAAAACATGCATCTTGATTTCCAGGCATAAAGCATTAACACTACCAGTTTCTTCAGGTAACAGATGGTGGCCACACAGACTGCTAGACCCCATTTTAATCTCTTCCCTCAAGGAGGCAGTAGCCAGCCATCCCTCTCCCAGAGGATGATGTGCAACACTGAACTCAGCACAAACTTGGAAGGTGCAAAGCAAGAAAAGAATGGATTTAGCTGCTTGCACCCCACATATCTACAACATTGCATACTGCTTGTGAGCCTGCCCAGAAGGATAACACATCTTCTTATGCTTCTTGCTGTGAATTATACAAAGTGTTGCTGCATTGGTCAGTGAAAACATGTACACATGTATTCACATGGAAAACAACTTACTTCAGTGAAAGTGTGTAAGCTCCTGGTTTATGCACTGACTCACTGTCGCGGACTAAAAATCTCCCTGGGCCATACTTTTGGAGAATTGTCTCAGACTGTTCTCTTGTTAATTTTCCAAAATACCAGCTGTGACCAGATCAGAGAAAATTACATGTTAAGTGTAGGGACTGAAAAAGTCTTGACTATGATGGGAACTTTTTACATTTACAACCTCACAAATTTCTGTTCTCAATTTCTGACTGGTAATACAACCAGCATCTTGGTCTCCTGTAGTAGGGTAGTACTCAAAACAGTACTTATTATAAGTGTCTAGTCTTCTAGCTGGCCATCTGACCTACTAATCAAGAACACTGTGTTCTAGGATAAGGACGATAAACCATAGGCCCCGTCTCACAACTCTTCATAATTGATTCTGTGGGACGTGAAAAAACCCACACACTATTTGAAAAGGGTAGGGGATGTAATTACCAGGGTGGTCGTCTATCTCTCATCTGATGGTTGGGTTGGTAAACGCTTGGGGATATACAGTGCCGCCTGAAAGTATTGACCCATCGGGACGAGGCGATACCTCGTCTATGCCGCGGGTAGTGGCCATGCATCCACCGCGGTATTAAAAAATTGTTCCCGCGGGAAAACCGAGGTACAATTTTGCCACGGGAATACCGCGGGAGAAAAGACGAGGTAATGCCGCGGGGAAAGAACAATGACGATTAATTCGAGGTGTCAAAAAAGCGGAAGGACTGTAAGGTGCGAAGATTCACGGACATAAAAATAACGCTGTGCGCGATTTGCGTATGGACTCGTAATTTCTGAACCGGCCTCTATATAATGCAAAATCGAAGTCTTTCAAACGCTAAGGGGCTTGCCCTGGTTAAACGCCTGCCTTGGTTAAACGCCCTATTTCACATGTGAAGTACTGCATTTGTCCCAATTCTTGACTTCCACGTCTTGCACGTCATGCAAGTATCACGCAAATAAAAAATAAAATCGCTTATCTTTCAATAAATCAAGTCAAGAAACTGAGATAGTGTAGAAGAGTAATAAATAAACAACGTATCAAAGTTTCAGCCTTGTGCGATATTCTGAACTCGAGTTATTCGATAAAGGGTACCACTCAAAATTATAGTTTTTAGTATGGAGACGTCATGCTGGCACCGTGTTCCTGTGAGAAACCCCAACATGGCGGTCGGAAATCCATTGGAAACATCTGGAGCTCACTTTTCCTCTCGCAAAAGATCTTTTCTCTCTGCTAAACTTCAAAACATTCGCATAGACACTTCTCTTAACATAGTGGTTATTCAGAACTCGAAAACACAACGTAAATCGATATTTTCGCGTACGTGATATGTTTCTCAGACGCAACCACGATGTCTGGCATTGTAAAAAAATCTAAATTCAGACTGCTTTATTTTCAAAACAAAGCATGCTACTGAGCTGAAAACATGCAAGCAGATATATCTTTAAAATGTCTTTAACCTGATGAGGTAAAACCTCAAAATTTTTAATTTTAGTTTTTTCTGATGACGCGTGCTGATTTCATATAAATAGTATATAAGCCTGGTTTTCATATGTCGGGAAAATCCCAGACGGTTGGGGATTTCACTATTTCCCGACCGTCCCAGATTTATGGCGAGCAGTGAACGATCACCGCAGAAATCTGGGACGCGTCGGGAAAATAGAAACCTTCCCGATTTTCCCGATTTGTCCTCGACCATCCCAGACGATCGGGGATGTCTACGATCTCCAGTTTTCATTAATCGGCATAATCTGGGACGGTCGGGAAACAGTGAAATCCCCGACCGTCTGGGATTTTCCCGACATATGAAAACCAGGCTATAACATTTGGATCGGCTGAGGCATTCTTCACGGCTGGCCTTTTCTTCGGACCTTCTAAACTTAATTCGCGGACAACTTGGGAAATTTTAAAATTTCGTCTACAGAACGACAAAATTCTTCACTTGACATACTCTGCTGTTCGAACCATCTTTGCTCCGGAGCTCACGTTGTGTTGTCGTCACGTGCCGTTCTCGAATTTGCATAAAACGCCGATACGCAAGAACGACCAATTGAATTTGGATTTGTTCTTTGAAATCTCGGCCTGCCTTACTTAGAATTTCTTGGTAATTTGTTCGCTTCCCTTAATATCTTAGTTCTAAATAACTTCGAGTCAATCTAACAACGTTTTGGATCTGTGATAAGCTTAATTCAAAATTCCTGTCCTGTTGCCGGACATTGCTCTCAGCAGCATAACATGTAAATTTCATATTCGTGCTCTGAGCGTCACAAAACATGCCGAAATATTCTTTCCTTTCTTTCTTTCCATCAAGATGCCAACAGATCTGTTTACAGGTCACATTTCACAGGTCAGCACACACTGTAAATGAATAAAACTTTGAAGGCGGACTCCACGCGAGCGCGCCGAGCATAAATGCGCTTCGAAGATTCGATTCAAAATAGTCGCGACAATAGCTAATATCAAAATAATTTACAATCAAAATATTTCTCCAAAAATTTTTATTTATGGTCGGATTCTAACAACAGAAACATTTCTGCCCATGTATCAAAAAAGCTGATAGATCTATGTGTAGCGGCCATGACTGTCCTTCCTGTTCAAGATTTCCTGCCGAAACTTTTAGGTGCTACTTTGTCACTTGAAACACAAAGGAAACAAACACCTATTCAAACTCGACCGCGGTATTTTATTACCTCGGTTTTACCTCGGTTAACTTTCCCGCGGCAACTTTGGAGCCTGACCGAAAAGTTCCCTCGGCAAAAAAGCGGCCTGCCGCGGGAATACCGAGGGAAAGTCGCGAGGAGGTCACGCGGCAAAGACGCGGAAAATGGGTCAATACTTTCAGGCGGTACTGTACATGTAAGCTGCATAAGCTACTCTAAAATCCGAGAGTAAATAAACTATAGGTATATGTTCAGTATGTATGTATGTATGTATGTATAAGAGGGCAGACCACAACCTCAGGAACTAATTCCCTACTCTTTTTGATCAGTGCAAGAGTTCTTTACCACCCCCTTCAAGTTTCTATGTGTGGTGAAAGAGACAAGGCCAACGTCTTAATGTCACTGTCCAATAATATAATTATGTTATCATCTGAACTGAAGCAGATGTTGAGCACACAGCCAGTGTGATCTTACCAGTTATTTTAAGACCCTGGTTATTGGTCCAGTCTGAGGTTTGAGCTCACAACCTTCTGCTCATCAACTAAGCTAAATGGGCAGTGGTTACAGCAGGGAGTCCTACTGGTTACTGTACTTGTACTTACTTTACTGTTATTGTACTTACGCAGGTTTTTCACCTGGAAAGGTGTCATAGAAAGGTTCTGATACAGCTTCTGCCCCTTCTGACACAGGCTGGCGATCCTCCTGACAACAAAACCATATGCAAAATCTAAAGATCACAAACGATTTGAACCCAAGAGTCATATCACAACTCTAAGTATGATCATCCAGGTGAGTGAAGAACTGGGAGGGACTGTTAGAGGTAAGATCAGTAGAGGGTACAAAATATAGACTGGCCATTGACTTAAGTCAAATGTCTTATTAGATGTTTCGTATGTAGTACATGTATCACTGAGCACTGATGATGATTGGCTGTGAAAATGACAAGTTTGCATGCAAATCAATTCAATTGTTAACTGATTTAACTTCGAGCATGGTTCTAAAATACTACATATTTTATAGTACTGGAAATTGTATGACAATGACATTTCTTTCAATGAAAACTTACAGTTATTATCAAATTAACTGAACATATGAAGAACATTTTAGAAGTATGTATGAAGTTGAAGCCTAACAAAAGTGCTTAAGGAAAAATTCACTAACTCGTATTAAACTACACTTCATTTTCATCATCCAGTTCAATCACATCTCTATAAAATTTCACCACACTGAGGAACTGGAGTGTGTGAGCCAACAACAATGGTGCAGTGATTGAAAACTGCACTGGAGAAAGAAGTCAAAGTGACTTAGCTGGGGCTGGGATTTGTAGTGCTCACAGCTGTGGGGCTGAATGAGTGATTCACATTGTACACTACAGGTTTCATTGCTTCTCCGGTGCCAGAGCACTGGCTGATCAACAAGGACATCTTTTCAAAGACTGTGCAGATGTCCTGACAATTGAGAGGGTTCATGTTTTCATGTCTCAACATTGTGATCATTGTACAGCCGACAGTGGTTAGTCCACTTTCCCTCCAGGATGAATTTAAACAATTTTCCAGAGTGTCCAATCATAGGAGAATAGAATTTTTATAGTACTTTTATAGTATTCTAATGCTAGAACTGTGTGGAATATCTCATACCTCTTCCTCAATGGTCTTACTCAAACTGTCTTTCTTGCGCCCTAGAAGTCTTTTACAATGTGCGCTAAATGAATTATGTTTCTTCAGTGACATTTTTTGCATCTCCTCATCTGTCACCTCACAAGCCACATCTGCTCTTATGTTAAAATCAGGAACTGGATGAAAAGAAAACAAAACACATATTACGTTTTATGCAGTAGCTGCAGGACTGCATGATAATGGAACAGGGTTTAAGGCATGACTTTAACTTGAAATAAAAACTAACAACCCCAATTAAATGAAGACATTGCACCATTTAATCAATGTTTTCAAAAGCAGCCAGCGCCCAACGCAAGGCACTGGCTACATCGAGCATTAGCGCCAGGTACTTTTGGTATTCCAAAGTATGAGTTGATGTAGAAGATGAAGGGATCAAAATTTCAGCCCAAATTAAAATAGCAATATCTATGGATTGAAGTTAAAGATAAAACATTTTATTCTTTCTGACTGTTCACGTTCCAGCATCACAGATTAACATGGACTGGAAACCAGCCATGGAAAACTGACATTTGATCCTGCTATTTGATGACTTGTTTCTTTCTCCCAATCATGTTTGAAAGTGCTAATAAAGTATACAATGAACTAAAAGTAACTTTTTGGGCCTGAAATGCACCAGATTGCACCTCAGAGCATACAGATTTTCAACCCCCCCCCCCCCCTACAGGAGGGGCAAACACCCTCCCCCATGCATGCTGCACAGCTCTACTGACGTGACGTGTTAATGCTCTGGCTACTCTGCATTTACCCCCTTGTACTTTTCCCCATTTTGAAAACCCTGTTTAATAGTCGTGTAAAGTGTAACTGTATTATGGCATGCCTTTTGCAAAAACCTCATAGAAGACACGATTAAATAGATACAAACTCACATAATAACCAGTGTTCCAAATCTAAAATCTAAAGGTATTTACATATATATAATCTAAATCTTGGTTAATAGGTATTTTCGGTAAAATGACAATTGAAAGTTTGTTGAACAAAACTTAAACAGCTGCAAGAAGAAAGCATGATATATTATCAAAATTAATGCGCTTTACAAGCAAATGAAATTGGAATTTGGAAATGTTGGTTTTTGTGGAGAGGGGAAAACCGGAGAATCTGGCGAAAAACCTCTCGGGGCAGAGAAGAGAACCAACAACAAACTCAACCCACATATGACGTCAAGTCCGGGAATCAAACCCAGGCCACATTGGTGGAAGGCGAGTGCTCTCACCACTGTGCCATCCCTGCTCCCCATGCACAATAGAAAGCATGCATGGCGGTAGTGGTGTTCTGATCATCGATTATAATTAATCATAATTTGATCGAAAATTTTAAAGCAATAATCGATTATGGATGATGCCCAATCAATTATCACAAAAAAATGAAAAATGTATTGGTTACATATAAAACAAATAGTGTAATGTTAACACTTGTGTGTTGCCTTTTTAATACACTATGATCATATTAACTTACAGTAGCTACAGGTATAAATCCATTGAATGCCCTTTTCTGCTGCATTTCATATTCATTTTTGTTGTTTTCCCAACACGGCACATGTATCGCGGCCATGCCTAATGTGTAAACATTACTAAAGAGAATTTGGACATGATCAAGATGATTTCCAGGATAATTATGTCGAAAGGAATATGCCAACTAGGGTACTTAGACTTGCACACAGTCAGGTGAAAAATAAATGAATTTTCTAACCAGTATGATTTTTCCAATTTTTCAATTGGTTGGGTCAATCCGATTATTTCCAATGATTGATTATGAAATCTCAGCCAATTCCCAACACTACTGTATGCGGCAATGTTTTCACTGGCCAATGCACAGTATGGTCGTTGGTATGTTGCATGGTCTTGTTTTCCAAATTAGTTAGGGAAACTGATAAATCAAGTTTCAGTTTGTCACAAATAAATGGTAGCCATTTGTTTGACAAAATACAGTATAATACTTGAAATGGAGGGGTTTCAATAACTTTTGAAATAGCCATCTAAGCTAACTAAAGTGGGCAGCAACCTGATGATTTTTTTTAATAATTGAAGTGAAAATACAGATAAAGTA
>JAEMWC010001728.1:0-20000 GCA_016490735.1 Pachyseris speciosa | reverse complement strand
ATACATCAAATATCGGTATGCGGGAACCAAAGTCAGCCAAACTGGAATTTCGATTACAAAGAATGAAAGTTTGACTTAAGTTACCTTCCAAAATTATTCTGCACTTGTTCAACGACTTCCCAAGTTGATGACAATGTTTACGACGATATTTACCGAGCGCAAACAACTGTAAACGAATTCAGAGCTGCTTTGGCGAAAGGTTTCCGCTTCAACTGATAGCGAAATCGTCGTGTTGTCTGATTCTTGGCAGGGTGGTAGGGTGGGGGGGGAGAGGGATGACGTCATTTTTGGTGTTTGTCCGTCTCCCCGTCCGTCTCCCCATGAATCTTGCCTTGCATACAATAGTCACGTCTTTTCAGAATTTCAATGAGACAGGTCAAAATAAATATCTTTCAAAATGAATTTGTGAAATAATCATTATAAGAAATGTAGACATGAACAAGAGCAGTCCTCTACCCACCCGCATCCCGCAGGATGTGAAACAAAGTACACGCAAATTAGAAATGAATCAACTACGGCAGTGCCTTGAAGTTACCCCCGTGTCTAATGCATCAATCAGTGATACCGTGCAAGGGTACATGATCTAAATATATTCTTCAGCACCGACTCGCATCATACGTTCTGGATTCCTTTGCGCAATTTTCTGGTCTTCATTTCGTGATCTTCAAAAACGCATTCTTGACATTTTTGACACGAAAAGGCGGAACTTGACCCGTAAAAGAGGGACCAAATACGCATTAATGGGAGGTATTAAGTCTAAAACACGCGAGAGTAAACGTAGTGACTTCCGATAATCGGTTTTACTTCGTGTCAGAATAAAAGGAACTGTTCCTTTTCCGCTGAAACCCGTTTCCAGTGAAAAATCATCCGACATTTGTAGAGCAGCAAAGTTCAATTTTTAAAATTACTGAAATTGTGTACAGATCTCTATGTTGTCAGCTGAATTACCGGAGCGTTAATGATGTGTATATCAGCAACAATGTTGCGAGAACTGGCGAGTGTTTCCTCTGAAAAACCGATAATAATCAATGAAATAACATGTCACGAAATCGATTGCGCACAGGCCTTACTCTCATTACTAATAGTTTACAGATACTCCACTGACTTTCAAAACAAATCCGAGGGCTTCGAAGCTGATTGATTAGCATAGTCTAGGTTTATTCTTTCTTTGTGGCTCGTTTTCGCCGCTTCTTGGCGTAATTTTCTGAATTTTGTCCGAAGAGAAAGAAGAGTGAACATGACTGATCATCGCATCCCGAAGTTGAAACTCTCCCTGACACACATTGCATTAATGAAGGCGGTCCGTTGGTGTTTATCTTGCAAACAAACGCGTTCGGTGTTACACTACACCAAGTCATAGCTTATACATTTATGCGCAATGCCTAATTAAGTAGCTGTTACCTTCGAAGATTCCTTGACTTCCAAATAACCCTCCATGTATTTGACTCCCCTACGACGTTCTGTCGTTTCCATAAAATATTAAAATAATCTGCAGCGGTCCAACTTGTCACCCACTGTATGTCAGGTCAATCTGCGCTGATGCCCTTTCAAATTGGGAAACCGCACCAATCTGACCAATGTGGATTATTCATCAGCTCCCTCGCCATCAAAGATTGGACTCTCAATTCTCCTATACCGATGTTTCTGTTGCCAAAGTGATGGCTAGAAATTTTGTGACTGTTTGTACATGGAAGGGAAAAATACCTGCTATAAATATCTAGCAGGAAGTCCTAATCATTGTTTTCAAGGGTAGAGAGGCACAGGCAAGTTGGCGCAAGGTTGAATTTTGAGGGTATTCTGTTAAATATGGGGCTGTGAGCATGTCATACTTATGACAGCCATTTAGATGAAAGCCATTTAGAGTGAATAAATAAACAAATAAATATACAAACAGATAAATAAATGAATTATTCAAAAATTAACAAAATTAACAGGGATTCAGTACCGCGACCTTATACTATACGATTTGTGATTGACTACTCCTGAATGTTGATGTTGGCTTTTGTATTTATCAAATGCCATACCGAGGAGTCTAGATCTACGAACTTTGAATCGGTTTTCTTTAAACCAGTATTGTGCTGCTGCTGCTGATCTGAACGCATTTTCTACTTTTTGTGGATCATGCGTCAACATAAAAAATATAAGTGGCTGTGCTGTTGTAAACTCTACATGGTTGACGCAACTAATTACATTTACGTATGTAAAGAGTTTACTGTTAAATATTATAATGTACGCACGTGGACCAAGCGTGGCAGTCGAAACCACCCTTACGAGCGCCTAAATGAGAGAGAGATCATACCTCACGCATTCTTTTGTTTTAGATCATAATCAAATAATCTAGCCTATGAAAAAGTGATTCCAGGGTACTAATAAACTTATTTTACGTTGTCTTAGTGTCAGAGAAGGGCCCTCCATATCATAGTTGATGGATGCACCAATGTGCACCAATGGATTTCAATTTTTCACACGACCGCTTCTAGTGGCCGGGAGCAATGCGGGGTGGTAGGTTGTATTTGCAGACTGAGCCGAAGGGAAAGGGTTTCACCCTTAATTCATAATTTTTACACTTCCGTTCGCCAGCTTCTGAAGAAGCCGAAAGTCACAAAAATAAATATCATTTTGTGTTTCCATTGTAAAAATTCCAATATGTTCTTTGGGACTTATGTGGCTTTCAAGGCTAGCTAAACCGGAAAATCTTACATCCGCAAGGAAGGCAAGCATTTCAGAATCCAAGGCTACAATGGAACATCAGGGGCGGCGGGGTTTATTATTACCCCGTGCAATAGTCACTGATGCGGGGGTGGAGAGATAATAACTGATTTTTCCGTTTCGAAATTTCCTCCTTAATGCGGATAAACCCATTAGTATTGTCCCATATCTTATTCTCGGAAACTAAACCGATTAATTATAACACTGTCATGCCAAAACATTCCAGGCTTCCGAAACCGGAAAAATAGTTTTGTATTTACATCACAATCATGCAGGGTCAAGTCAAGTCAATGTACTGTAATTGTTAGTCGCCAAGTTTTGGATTGTTTTCGTTTACGTTAAAGAAAACAAGAGGCTACAAGCTTGGGCTTGCAAAAAATAGTATTGTATCCCTAATTTAGCGCTAAGCAAAAGAATAGAGAGAAGTCTGTCTTTCTTACATCGGACCGCATTGCGCTTAGCTTGTGTTGGAGTCTTTTGGCGGATCGGCGGCATGAAAGGCATGTCTCCAGGCTCCGCCGCCCCTTCCCCTCCTCCAGTCCTAGCTCAGCTCGCTTCGCTCGCCGATTTTTTTCGCCACGTTCCTTCTTTTCGCTTCTTAACCCCATTGCGGAGCCCTGGTCCCAGGCTAATTTCTTTGCAGTGTATATCCGTAGACCCCTATCAGATCAAAATATAACCCTTTAAAATTACAAAATTGCTTTACAGCTCAACCATTGAGAACAATAATAATAATAACACTTGTAAAAAAATATTTATAAAAGGAAGAAGAAAGAGAGAGACAAAAAAAAAAAAAAAAAAAAAAGAAAAGAAAAGAAAGAAAGAAAACCACACACACACACGATAGGTGCCACTAGAAGAAGTCGAACCCGGGTTATCATCAGAGGCAGTAACAATGACCTCCAGACCACTGAGGTTTAGCATAACTAATGAAGTAAAAATAGTGTATTTATTGCAAAAAACTAAGCACACTTGTTTTCGCTTCGATTCAAACGATGTAGGATTTTTTTCGCATGGCGTCTCGGTGAAATGTGTGGAGAAAAATAATCTGTTTACAAATACGTCACTTAATTTGAAAAATAAGAAAGAGAGTAAGGTTTCTGCGGTCAGTTTCTCGGCGTCACGTAAGTAAAACTAAAATTGCTTATCATTCAAAAACGAATGACCAGAAATTGAGATATTGTGGGAAAAAAGTAAATAAACGACCTGTCAAAGTCTCAGGGGTGGGTGATGTCCCGTGCGTGAGTTATTCAACAAAATGTAAAACCGCTCAAAATTAGTTTAGTATGGAGCGGCCACGGAGAAACACGGCAGTCTAATTGAAAACATCTGGAGTTAAGTTCGGTCATGTTTGAAGCTTTCTTCTCGCTGTTAAACTTGCAAACATTCGACACTTCTCTTAACATATTAATTGTTCAGACTTCAAAGACACAAGGTGAATCGACGTTTTCCGATACGTGACAACAGGCATCATTCATCGGTTCGTGTCTGTTTCTTTGCAATGTATCAGATATCCATAGACCCCTATCAACATATAACCCTTGTAAATTGCTTTACAGCTCAACCATTTATAACTTACAATAATTCTAACACTTAAAAAAGAAGATGAAAAAAGGAACGAAAAAAAAAAGGTGCCGTTAGCGGGAGTCTAACCCGGAACATCTGCATTGAAAGCGCTTGCGCAGAAACGGCCGGAAGTGAGGTTTGCGGATGAAACTCGACGACGACGACGACGACGAAGAAAAACGGAGCTCATTTTCAAACTCGGGCGGTTTTCCTCGCCCGAGTAATAAAATACAATTAAATCTACAGAATTTTTCAACTTGTTATTGTTTCCCTTATTGCATGAAAACCTTATGCAAAAGTGTTACTTGACCACCCAGCCCTGAGAAAAAATTGTGCCCAAAGAGTTCAGAGATCTGGGAATGACTATCCTCCAGACCCCATCGGCCGAACTGGGAACTCCGGTTCCTGTTTGTGCAGCGGATAAATATTTCGCGATATTTTTTCTTCGCAAATTGGATATACAGGTAAATTATGTTAAGCTTAACTTTCTTGGGAATCAGTAAGCTCTTGCCGCAAACTTAGAACTACTCGACGCCACCAGCTCTGTTACCAACAGTTACATGCTATGTTTTATCTTTTAACTACTCTTTTTCCCAAGAACCATTCGTCTATGGAATCTGCTCCCTTAGGGAGTCATGTCAAGCGACACATTAAGTTGCTTTAAGCAGTCTGTTTTGACTGCCATTAGATCACTTAAGGTGTCCCCTCACCTCCGCAGGCTCTGAACCGTTAGTATTAGAGGAATCTCTAGCTCATGAGAGTACTTATTCTAAGTTCTAAGCTCTGAGGGTCCACATGATCTTATGTATCAGTCAATTCCAAAAGCGCCCATCCCCACCCCCTGGGCAAACACCCGGGCATTTGACTTTCTTGAAAAATTTTGATCGAATGCCCCCCTTTGTGTCCAGTTTAGATGGTCAAATGCCCCACTGTCAGGGCCTCAAAAAGGGAAAATCAAGTGTAAATCTATAGCAAATCACTCGTTGCATGAAGCATTTTGGCATGCTGCCCACTTATAATGAATATTTTAGTCTAAAATTGCTTACCTTTTTCAAACCAAATCGGAAAAATTGTGCGCCAAAACCTTTTCTGATTTCTTTTGTCGGTACTCCAAACTTTGAATAAAGGCATATCAACTGTATATTTAGTAAACAATGGAAAACCTAAGCGGCATATTGAAGAGAAGTGAGTGAAGCGGCTCCTGTGCTGAATGAATGAATATTTGCACGCAAAAGACTTGCGAAACCCTTTAGCTGGCGACCACCGACCAATGTTTAGCCGATAGTCAAATGCCCCACCGTGCGGGACAAAGTTCGGATCGAATACCTGTGGTATGCCCGGGGGGTGGGGGATGGGTGCTTTTGGAATTGACTGATACATTATTTTAATCCCTAATTTGGTGTTTTTATTCCCAAGTCTACTTGCATCGGTTGGAAGAAGTAAGTTGAAATACATGTATTGCTACATACATGTTCTCATTCTGGCTGCGGAAATAAGCTTAAGCTTACATTAAATTCTTATGACAAGTTAACTTAATTGAAAGTGTGTTATCCTGTTTGTTTTTTCGCAACTTTGAGCTTGAGCTCAATTTTATTTTGTTTGTTAAAAACATTGTTACATGTTCATATATCTGCTGCATTTCACTTTGTTGAACACAAATTCCAGTTTACTCACGTGACCGATTCTAGACTCTAGCACAAATACATTTCGTCAACTGTTTCAAGTTGTAATCACTGAAATTGTAACCTTGCTGTTCTTAGGTGAAAGTATTATTATTATCGTCATTGTTGTCATCATCATCATCATCATCATTATTATAATAATAATAATAATAATAATAATAATAATAATAATAATAATAATAATTATTATTATTATTATTGAAGTCTCACCAGATTTTGGTCTCCTGGAAAATGTCAACTCTTAACTTGGGTTTGCTCACTGCGTCTTAGACCTTAAGGACCTTTAGTATGCAAATATAGCTGTCTGAAGTAGTACAGATAATTCTGTAATGTTCTGACTTTTTGGAGTCTGTTTCTATGAAGTGTCACTTCAAGTTCTTTGGTACCAATCCAAGAGCTTCCACCACTACCAGTACCATTTTTGCCTTTGCTTTCCACAGCCTACTTAACCCCTTCGCTCCTGAACATTTTGCCGAAAAACACCTGTTGAAACTTGTCGAGCCGTTTTCTGGTCAGAATCTAGCCAAAAAGAACCAAAACTGCCTAAAACTATGTTTCCTGGTAGAGCTCCTGGTGTCCAAGTTCTGTCCCTGATGCTTAATTTGAGCATTCAAAGTTCAGGCACGCACAGAAAGCAAAATTTCGAGATAGTTTTTGGGTTGAAAAGTTTCACCGTTCCCTCGCCTTCTACCTTTCGCTTCCTCTCCTCCCCTTTTCTGTTGCTTTTCTTGCCTCACTTTCTTTCTCTTTTGCTGGGCATTTTCTGGGCTTCTTTAAGGTGGGAAAAGATTAGGGGAAAACTTTTAGGATCGCAGGATTAGATGGAAGGAAGTGAAGGTGTATAGTGGAACAAGATTTTCACTCAAATTTTCGGGTCAACCTCGCTTGGTTTTTTTTTGTGTTTTCTCTGTCCTGTTTGATGGAATTGAGCTCATTCAGGTATGGTTTGAAAGATCTCTTCCCCCTACACATATTACATGGTAAAAGCGTCTGTGAGCATCAAAACTGATGATGTCACAAGTGGTACAAGGGATATGGTTCTGCACAGCTGCTTTTTGGCCAGTGTAGAACTTTAACTCTTTTCTGAAATTAACTTGGTTCCAAAACGTAAAAAAATTTGCAAGAAATTCAATCCCTTTATCACACATGATGGATTGTCTCATCACAATGACTGTAGTCGCGCACAAATGTTTATCTCACGTGATAATACTTTTTGCTGTCAGTAGTTTATTAGCCTCCATAGAAGCAAAAAACCGAGGCGATCAACGGAAAAGCGATTTATGTGTTAAAATTCGGCAGCATGTTTACCAAATATTCATTCTCACTTGTTCATCAGTCACGGATATGTTACGAACCAACAAGCACGGATGTTACAGCAATTCAGCAATTTCGCAGAGGTTATGGGTTCGAAATCCTGTACGAGCGGTTTTTTTTTTTTTTTTTTCATTTTGTTTTGTTTTTGTTTTTTTTTTTTTTTTGGTTTCACTACTGCTTAAGTTGTGTTCATAACTGCGGCAATCGTTCACGTTATCATCCGTTGTTTACGTACATCTGATTCACATAGACGAATTGCGAGGAGTACCGCTTAATATTGCTTTGAATGTTTGCCGTGTGCGCCAATGGCAACTTTTCCATGGATTGTGTTCGAGATACTCATCGAAAACGGGCAGACTTCACTTCGTGCCGAATGAATTCTCGGTAGCGTTTCCGAAGTCTTAGGATTGGTTTCGACCAACTATTTCACGGCTAACAGTAAAAGCAAGCTGGGATTTCATGTCATGAGTGGTTTCAAAAAATGTGCTCTTCAAAATTAATGAACAATGGAAACCTCGGTGCAGCAGCTATACAGTTTTCAAAGTCATTTTATAAGGTAGAGTTTTTACTGAAAACAAGTAATAATCTGCCCCAACCCACTGCCCCCCGCGAGAGTTTTTTACTTCAGACAGCGCCCGCTTTGACCGCAATGAATTCTGGGATCATTGTCTGTTCCAAGCACATACAACAAGACTCTTCAAACATACACTTTTCACCTAAAGTCCAAAAACCACTCTCGCTTTCCAAGCTTTCAGCACAGCAACCTTTGAGAAATGGACCAAGACTAGTAACGATGCGCCGCTTTTTGAGATGAGAGCTGTTTTCAGACTTTTTCCGCCTGGCTCCAAAACCCGACAGTCAACTTAAGCTTATATCTCATCGTGATTTGGTAAGCACAGAGAAAACGCTAACTGGATTCTTTCAGAAGCGTTAAAAACTTGCGGATCTCCGGACTTTTCATGAAGTCTTTCGATCACCAGGTGGGAAGGCAAACCGATAATGCAGTTAATAAGTAGCGATCCACAGCTCCAGCACTCACGGAAGTTTCCTATCCGATGATGAGCTTAATCGATGTTTTAACCGCCAAATTTATAGTCTACATCACACTATCAAACAATCCTTTCTACCCGTCAATCATTTCACATTCAGTTTTAGTTTTACTCTTCACAAATGTTCACATAATTCACGTATGAATATTAATACGGTACGCATACAAATGAGCTTGACTTCATGAAAGGCTGGGGGCATAAACTGCCTATGTGGAATTTTCGGCCGTTTTTTTAGTTTGCTTGGATTTGTCCAAATTTTTGCATGTGAACTGCATTTTGATTCAAAAACATTGTCCCGTATTTTTTTTTTCACGGATTTCTTTTTTGTTTTCGAGAAATAACGTATGCAAAAAAAAAAACACCTAAAACTCTACATAGGCAGTTTATGCCCCCAGCCCTTCAATTGAAGGGCTTGGTGGAAAACTATGCTAAGTGGATTTTTGGAAGTTCTTTTTTTTAATTTTGCACCAAAATTGCTGGTTTTTTGCATACAGGCTTGTTTTTATGTGGTAAACATTGCCCTGTATTCTTTTTAGCTGCTTTGCACTTAGTCTTCGAGAAAACACGGGCCAAAAAACGTGTTCACCTAAAAATCCACTTAGCATAGTTTTCCACCAAGCCCTTTGACTGTTTTCATCTCTTTGTATTTTTATGTTGATCTGTTAGTTTTGTTAATAATGTGTCTGAGAAACTTTTGTATTGTAATTGAGGTTATCATGGTTAAATTTGTAAAGTTTGTATTGTTCACAATGAAAGTAGTATCAGTTTCCTTGTTGGCCGGTTCTAAAGTAATGTATTTAAGGCTAAGATTGTAAATAGCAGTTTAAAAGTAATTATTTTAAACAATAGCTTTATCTTCATCCGCTTTCATTCATCATTGCCGCTTTCATTATTATCATTGTTTTATTTGTACTGATGATTTTTAGTAGAAAGAAATGGCATGATTTTGTAGACATCTTCTGACTCATAAAATTTCCATTTTACCAGAATTTCTCCACAGAACACCATTTTGTTTGTTTCAGTTTATAATATCACCACCACCAACAACAATAACAGAAATTTGTAAAAAGTAAAAGGCTTGTGTCCCAAAATGGCAAATACAGGTGCCATTGAAATTGATGACTCCTTGTACAGGTGAGTTCCAAGAAAATATAGTTAAGAATTATTAATAGTAATAATTTATTGTAGCTGTATAGTAGACCCCACAGAGCATGTTTCATTTAATGTTTACCTTATTATAGGAAATTAACACTTGTGTTAACTAATTAAATTATTAGCAATAAATTACAGCTGCTGTACTTTCCAACAAAGGAATTTACATGAAAGAGGTGCTACAATTTTAAAAAGGGAAATTAGCATGACTTACTCAAAGATATAGAGTTTGTTAACGCAACATGGGACAAGTGTTTTTTTAATGCCAAGTGTAAAAATCTGCAATGAAAACAATATTTGTGTTTCTAAACTTATTTGTGGAATTGTTTCTAATTAAATATAGGGTTTAAGGGAAGGAGTCTGGACACCTCAACCTCTCTTTACAATGTCCATGATACCAGCAGATCTCCACCCTGATAAAATAATGCTTTTTCCTTTTTAAGAAATGTTGTTAGCATGTCTGCTGATTAATGTGGGGTTCTACTCAAATGGTAGGCTAACTTGCAGTTAGCAAACAGGTCCAAGGCTCTCCATTCATTGCTCCAACTCTTACATTTTGTATTTACTTGTTCAACCTCACTCTTACATTCTCAGCGATCTCTGATCTCACTCTTGTGTTCTTCTAAGGGCCTGTTTACATGGAGGGAGGGTGCCCTGGCTAACCGAGTTACCCGGCTAACCGAGCTATTCTAGGAGGGCCAACTTTTCATACGTTTCTTTAGAAAATGCATTGAAGCATTTACGTGCTAGACAGGGTAGCCCGCCTTCCCAGGGGACCCTGTGTACTTGCCCGGGGCACCCTTCTAGGTGGGCTAGCTTTTTGCCATGTAAACGGTTCGTGCCGGGTTATCCCAGCTAGCCAAGGTGACAAGACCATGAAAGCAGCGATACATACCAGGTCAGCTTTTAAAGTTATCTGCCCCTGGTGACAACGATCAATTACCAGAGTGTAAAATAATGACCCTACACACTAAAAAGTGGCCGCTAACAGAACGAGCGATCAACAAATTGAACTTACCATTAAAAAAGTTTCCTTTGTCCGCCATCTTGTTTGCTGTTTTCACAGCCTTTCTAAAAAATTAATAGCCCAATGACTATCCTGCTTAGGTGAGTTGCATGTAAAGGCAGGCTATGTTTTAACCCTCCTAGCCAGCTAACTCAGTTAGCCGAGCACCTTTCCTCCATGTAAACAGGCCCTAACTTAGACCACTACTAACCATTCACATAAACTATTAACTACCAAGAAACTACTGGCTATACACAAGCTTGAATGTTCAGAGTGAAATACTCAATCTGTAGACTTGTTTAGGTTTACGGACCATGAAGATATAAGGAATTCTAGACATCGCTCATTCAGGACTACCCAAACATACAATGCGACCACACAAATGAATAGTGAACTTCCAATCAAATCTCTGGAAGAATGACTACAACTCACGGAGGTCTCAGCCAAAGTCAGCAGGAATTTTTGAAACATGCATACAGTGAGAAATCACAGATAATCAAACTAAAAGACAAAACAATTCAGAACTCACAACATTCATTGTTGGGCTACAGGTATAACCTTGACCCATGAATAATGGGAATATACAACGTTCACTTTATAACAATTTAATTTATTAATAATGATTTAACTTAGTGAAAAATTTAGCTGAAATACGGTGTGTAAAAAAAGCTTTTGTTTCCTATAGTTGTTGAGAATGTCTGGAGTGATTGAGAATTTGAGGTGAAAGTAATGGAAGTTAGGGTCATGGAAATTAAGCCACCAAATTAATGATAAGAAATTAAGCTAACAAAAATTAATGTGACTTAAATTAACACAAATTTGTAAAATTCGAGTTAATTCCACGAAATGTTAATTTCCTATAATAAGGTTAACGCCTGTGGCAAACAAACTTTTTTGTTTAGTACATTTACGTACGTTTTTTAGAGCATCATTTTTTTTTATTTTGACACACAACTTCCAACACACTTAATCACAAAGCTTTCTCTTGTTTTGTAGTTTGTGGGTATTGTATTTGTAAGAGAATAAAATGATATGGTACATAACAAGGACTTTGTCTCCAAGCTTATTGAGCAGATCCATTGTTAAGTATGTATAAGCAGCAACAATCTGAATCAACATTGATTATTGCATATTATTTGGGTGGGTCCTGGGGGTGGGGATTCTCTGTAAATTACAAATTATTAGAATAAGGGTGGAAATCTGCTGAGACTGTGAAATGCTCATGCAACCTATTCATTTGATACCTGACAATGTTCATTAACAACTTACTCGCTTTTGTATACTTACGAAAACAAGACAACACCATACACAACCTTTGGCAGTAAATGGGACTAAGGTTCTTGGGTGCTCCCTAGCGCAAGTAAGGGTGGCAGCAGCACACCCTATAAGTGAATGTGGAGGGGTGGCAGCAACACACCCCGCAAGTGACAAATGAGGGTGGCAGCAACACACCCTGAACAATAATGGCAATGAATTAAGGGTGGCAGCAACACACCCTAAACAATAATGTGCAATAGAGGAAGGGTGGTAGCAACACACCCTGCAACATGTGGCTAAAGTAACAAGTGCTAAGGATGAGCCTGCAAGTGTGGCGCAAGCGACACCTGGGGTGGTAATGGTGGGGTAAGGGGCCCCACCCAACCTGCTACGCGCAATGCAAAGTGGCAGGTGGGAACCCATACCAGTAGTCCAGCTTAATTGAAAAAACAGAGGTAGGGCGAGGCAGGAAAAGCAACAGATAAATTATACTGAAATGCACACAGTGCACCGTGTGCGTGAAGTCAAAACAACTGAGCTCACAAAACAAAACAACTGAACTCACAACAAAGAGTCTTTATTGTGGTCACTGTAACATAAAGTTCAGCCTGTTTGATGAGTGTCACATGATTTGATAGTTGCTTGTTGAGCAGATATACAGTTGGCAGGAGCATGCATGATAACACAATGCACTTAAGTAGTTAACTCTATTTTACAAGTAAAATGTACATTAGCATTTTGCAACACTATCCTAGATGCCACATTAATCCTAATGATCTATTCCCATTCTAGTCAAATGCATGACTGTTTAAAGTGCTACTTATGATCAAATTTTCACCCCTTGAATTTTTAGGTTTATCACATAGAATTCCAGGAAAGATTAAAACACCATTTACCATTAATTGCAAATAGCTGCATTGGTTCCAGAGATATTTAAGTTTAAAAAATGTGTAAAGTATGCAAATGCATTCCCACTCACAGGTATATTACAAATCAACAGTGACCAACTCCCAGCTGGCTTGTTAGCTTAGTTGATAGGGTGCTGCATCGGTATCACAGAGGTCTAGGTTCAAACCCCGTGCAAACCTGAACTTTTCTCAAGCTGCAATTATTCACATATCCAGTTTTAATTTAATTTAAGAGTTTGATCAGATTTCAGATTTGATCAAAATTAAGTTGAGTTTATGGCATCATCACATGGCTAATTTGCATATTTTAAAAGCTTGAATATCTCTGGAACAAAAAAGAGATATTTGAAAATGGTAAGCAGTATTCTGCTTCTCCTACAGGCTACTTTTTACATTTTAAAATGGCTTAGACAGGAAAGATTTGAATTTCATTAGCACTTAAAGTGATATGCAAACGAAAAGTTAAAAGTTCAGTACAGTAGATCTGTATCTACACCCTATGCCAGACTAAAATCACATGAAAAATATTAATTCTTGTAGTCATGGCAACTTACACCAATACAACTTAATAAACATATGCATTTTAGAGTAATCCCTTGCTCCCTTATTTGACCAGTTTGACCAGATAAAGCTTAATAGTTCTTTTTAAGTCACTTTATTTTATTGAACACAGTCGTCAACGTTACATGCTTGGTGATGGAGCAATGATCAAAATGGCACAGTCTAATGTGTTCCTAAGTGGTCTTGGTGGACTGGGAGTAGAAATAGGTGAGATATATGAGTCAGAAATGCAAAGTATGCTTGTAACCAACTGAACCTGTTTTTAAATTAATTATTAAAAAGGATCAGTCTAATTTATTTGTTTGTTATTGTTTGTAGCCAAAAATGTTGTCCTGGCTGGAATCAAGGTAACTTTGAATAAAGTTTACCTTAACTGCATTCTCCTTCCGGAATTTCATGTAATATTGCTAGAAGTTTTGAGATAAGGACAAAGTCTGATCGTGATGTCATAAATAAATTATTATAATATGCTTGTTGGTTTATTCAATCTGTTGGGTTGAACACAAGTTTACTTCATTTTATTTTTCACAATAATTTAAGGAGAGGGTGCAGAATCTTGTCGAGCCAGAGCTTGAATTGCAGAAATTAAGACCATATTTGTATTCTCAGTATTCAACTGGGTCTAGCACTGAGTGGAGGCTCTTGCAGGAAAATACATTTACATAATAAAAGACGGAAAAGATTCCCCTGTTTAAGCCTCATTAATACAGACAATATGAACAAGGTCTTTTTGCTCAGTCAATAAATTATGACCATTGTGATTGTCACATCTAAGTGTGAAATTTCTGACTAGAGTATTTATTAATATAGTATTGGCTGCTGAGAAGTAAGTAATCCTGTTAGTACTCAATCATTAAATCATTAAGTTATCTGAGATGTGTCTGTTTCTTGTGATTTAAAATTCTAAAAATTTTCAGATTTTAGTGATAACTGAAGATTGGTTTTTCTGTTAGTCTATCACATTACATGATACCAAGGCTGTTTGTTATCAAGATCTTGGAAGCCAGTTCTTCTTGAGGGATGATGATATTAGAGACAAGAAAAACAGGTACTTGAATTCATTGCCCTTTGTAGTGGAATGGCCTTAGAAATCACCTTGACCTACTTCTGTTGCATCTTCAAGGGTTGATTGCCTGATTTGAAATATTATGTTGGTATTTCTGTAGAGCAGAAGCCAGTGCATCTCGGCTAGCAGAGCTGAATCCTTATGTTAACATTCAGACGTCAACATCCTCAATCACCAAAGATGGCTTTGATTTCTTAAAGCACTACCAGGTAACAACAGCCATTAGTGTGACCCCTTCTGAGTTTGATAGAATGAATCCGAGTCAGCTCCCTCAAAGTAGTCAACAATACAGTAAAATTGACCTCCTCTAACTTAGTACAACTGCATGTAGAGGTGGTTTTAACTGATCCAGGGGTTTCAATAAATTTTGGCACAAGTGGGTATTTACGAATAACAGGTGGGTATTATTTTTAGAAGGCCCAGAGGACATGCTCCCCAAGGAAAATTTGAAATCTAGAGTCTCACAGATGCATTTTCCTGGGTTTTGAGGTTTTTGCTTCACCTTTCCAGATCCAAAAGGCAGGGTTAAGACACCAGAATGTCCTTTCTTTCATGTTGCCTTTTGTTCACCTATTTGCCAAATTTGTTGGCAAGAAACCATAGGTGAGATGAAATTACCTGGTATGTTATTTGGCATTTGCATGCAGCTATATGAGCACGTTTAGTCTGGCTCATTACAAGTCAGGGCTTCTGATATGTCACGCGGTCGCCAGCAGACCCGTGAAATTCATTTAAATCCACAAAATCCTGCAAAATCCCCCCCACCCCTCAAAAAAGCAAAGTATCACCAAATCTGCTGGAAATATTTACCAAATACCTGTCAATAAAACACATATTGATACTTTTCTTGGCTATTAGACCTGTTTTATTTACCACAAACATTATCTTGAAAGTACTTCATCGCTGCAATGAGTAAACAACATCCCAGTTTAACTACCAGGCGTTCTTAGATTAATGTTGTGAAAAACTGGGCTCTGGCCATGATGTGAAACTCCTTGCCATTGGTGCATTTCTCGAGCACGTTGTTGAAAGAGCAAATGACTATCTCTGTTAAAAAAATGTTAAACAATGCCGGTCATATCAACGGAAAATTGATCGATTTTAGCAAAATTTGCCAAAAAAATTCCAACTAAATCGGCTGTTTTTTCTGATTGTTTCTGTGCGAAGTTTGCCTGCGAAATTTCCAGTGAAATCGGCAGATTTTTCCCCAACCTTGCCCCTGAAAATCCCTCGAAATTATTTTGATTTTTTCCACTAAAATCGTGCGAAATCGGTCGGTTTTTCTGCAATTTTTTAATTTTTCCTGCTAAAATCCCACAAAAATTGGCCGATTTTTCAGTGAATTTTGACTTTTTTCCTGGAGTGGGAAATTCCTTGATATCGGCTGATTTTTCCGCGAATTTGTCCCCTGAAAATTCCGCGAAATTTAACTTTTTTTCTGCAACCTATCAGAAACTCTGACAAGTGGGTAGATCTACCCACTACCTTGTTATTAATGAAACCACTGCTGATCAGATGACATTTACAAGTCTGTCTGTAACTACCAGTAAACCCTGTTTTAAGTCAGCAAACTCCTTAATTAAGGCAGAGAGATTATAATAAGCACTCTTGCTTATGGTGACTACTGTCCCTTTGAGGGGTAACTATACATACACATGTAATCTAACTTGTTTGCTTGTGATGTAGTAACACGTACTTCTCTATGTTCTTTTTAGTGCATTATTTTCACTGAAGCCTCACTCAGTTTACAGCTTGAGGTTGATAAATTCTGCAGGTCACAGCAGCCACCAATCAAAGTTTGTAGTACTACCATATTGTTATCTTATCCCAGTACCTAACTAAAGATATTTTTGTTTCAAGAGAAGCTTCCAAAAGGGTATGGGAATACTTCTCATAATAATTATGCTGACAAAGGGTTTAAATCTATACCCTACTCATGTTATTTGCACCAGAACTTATCTCATAGAATTACTTAATTACTATATTTTTCATTATGTAAGTCAAACTTAAATTCTGTGTACCCAAACTAGTTGATGGACATGTTTAATTCTGAGAATTCACAGAAATTGCATTGAGACAGACAAACAAGAATAAAGAATTGAATTGCACTGAACAGCAGTAAGCATTAAATTAATAGTTTTCCAAAATGTGGCAGCAAAAATCCTTACAATTTATGGTATCACTGACTTTGGTATGTATCCAAAGGTACACATATATATAGTAAAATTTTATATATGATGGAGTGCCTTTTTATTCAGGGGCTCAAAAAAATCTTCAAACAACAGCTGCATTAATGTGAAGTGTGAATTGCAGGCAAACTTCCTGTGTGATTGGATGGATTTTCCTGATGAGTTTGTTAACAGAAAGGGTGTTAATACCATGCTGATATTAGAGTGTGAGAGCAATAATCAAGAGCATTATATTGTGAAAAACAAGTCTGCAAAAAAAAATTAATTAATATCATAATGTTAATTTGTAGTTTATCAGTGCAGGTGTGCATGGAGTGTTTAGCTGGGCATTCTGTGATTTTGGACCTGAGTTTGAGGTGCTGGATTCCACAGGAGAGGAACCAAAGGAATGTTTTATTTGGAAAATCACAAAGGTGTGTTAACTGATAGCAGTAATGATGTTGATGTGGATGATTAGCACATTGAAACAATGAATTTGACAACAATGGTGAGGATGGTGGTAGCCTTGATGATAATGATGATGATGATAGCTTGGAACAGGCTAATGATAATGGTGATGGTAGTGAATGATGACGATGATGATGATGATAATGATGATGTTGACGACTATGATAGTGATATATAGTGATGATGATGATGATGATGATGATAGCTTGGAAAAGCCTAATGATAATGGTGATGATGGTGATGATAATGGTGATGATGGTGATGACTACGATCATGATAATAGAGCGCTTTTCAGTTGAGTGTCGTAAAACCAAAACTAAAGCAATTACTCTGACCAATCACAACAGAAGTAAGCAGTGCAACGAGCCAATCAGAATATGAAGCAATTATATGCAGCCAGCTTAAAGCGTGGGGAAATACGCACGTGCAAGACACGATTGGTTTTGGTTTTGCTTCTCACTGGTTGAGAAAGTGGCTCGCGTTTTCCCGGCCAATCACAGAGTGAAGCAATGCAAAACCAAAGCAAAACCATAATTACTTTCAACACTCAATTGAAAACCGCTCTAATGACAATGACGATGATGATGATGGTGATGACTATCATGATGATAAAGATGATGATCGTGATGATGATGATGATGATGATGATGATGGTGGTGATGATGGTGGTGATGATGATGGTGACAGTGTAGGTGATTATAATGATGATGATGATGAAACCAACAACTGCAGTCTTATGATGCTTACACATGTTTCTCTTTCTATACACCATGATGTACTGGTATTCTCATTTTAGTCATACCTCTTTAATTTTGAGAATCATTCTCTGCCTGGGTATCATACTGTAGCTCTAACTTTTGATTCTGCAAATGAACCAAAAAAGTGTGAACCATTAATGTTTACTTAAACCTAAACTGGAAAATATTTTTGTATGGTACTCCCTGTTTCTTGATAATGTGCAAAATAATAATTTAAAAGTAATTTTTTCTTGTTTGTTTTGTTGTGGGGTGCTATAAATGTGAAAAAATGTGGGGAAAAAACTGTCACAAAGTTTACTCCAGTTTTTATTAAATAATTTAAATATTTTTTATTTAGCCTTAGAACAGCTACAGTATTTTCCATCACCATAATTTATTTAAGCCAAATGCCAGTGCTTTAGTCCTAGCATGATTTAGTATTTTTGTAAGACAGTGGAATCTTTGCCAATAGTAACAAAAGATATTAATTTTAACTTTCAGGCAAATCCTGGAGTAGTGACCACACTAGACAATCGGATGCATGGCTTACAGTCTGGTGACAAAGTTATTTTCAAGGAGATTGTAGGAATGACAGCTCTTAATGGATCAGAGCACACAATAAAAGGTTAGAAAATATAGAGTTGGAATTACAAGCTTTCAGGAGAGTTCACTGTTTTTAGGTTCATGCTTTTAATCACTTTCATTTATCTCCATAAATCATAAGTCTGCAATCAGTCTTTGCTACCCAGAAGTTGCCAGTCATTTCAGCTCAGGAGAAATTGGGTAACTTTCATTTTCATTTCATTTTATTGTTTTCTCCATTCAGATAATAATATTATTAAAAATTACTTTAATAATAAATACAAGGAAAAAAAAATAGAATGAAGAGGGGCACAATATAGTAAGAACTAATTAGTGCCCTAAATAATATTTAATTATTAATATCTATAGCTTATTATAAAAAACATATAAGCACAGACACAGACATGCAAAGATACATCATGGCACAAAACAAGGAGATTAGTACTGAGCAAAATAATATTTGAAAACACTGTGCACATATTTAATTGAAGGGCTCAGAATAACACTATGCTAAGTGACTTTGTGATTTTTTTTTTGCTAAAAAATAGCTGATTTCTTGTATACTCTAGTGAGGCTTGTCGTCATGTGGTAAACATTAATTAAAAATGAAAAAAATGAAAATAAATAAATAACCTTTGTTTAATGAGGGTGACACTTAACAGTCTACATGTATGGCTGACAAACTTGTGGCCCTCGGAATTCTGGATCAAATTGAAATTTGGAAATGTTGGGTTTTGAGGAGAGGGGAAAACCGGAGTACCTGGAGAAAAACCTCTCGGAGCAGAGAAGAGAACCAACAACAAACTCAACCCACATATGACACTGAGTCTGGGAACTGACCCTGGGCCACATTGGTGGGAGGCAAGTGCTTATCACCACTATGCCATCCCTGCTCCTTTTGCCCTTTTTTCTGCTGTTTCAGGCTTAATTTATGAGAAAACATGTTCACCCAAAGAGTCACTTAATATATAGTGTTATATTCCCAGCCCTTCAATTATTTCACAATCGTTCTGAACAAACCTTGTTGTTTGCAGTGTTATCTCCTTATGCATTCAGTATATGCGATACTACTGGTCCTGATTATGACGCATATCAGCATGGTGGAATAGCAAGACAAGTCAAGGCTTCATCTTCTCTGGTGGCATTTGTAAGTTAACAGAACATTGTTTCCATTAATTGTCATTTGTATTAATTTTGTGTTCCATGTAAACTGTTCTTTGTAGTGGTGGGCCGATGATCGATTATAATTGAAAGTTGATCGAAAAGTTCAAGCGATGTGACAATCGATTATGCTTTTTTCATAATCGATTGTTGCAGAAAAATTAAAAATTTATTGGTGACAAATAAAAGTATTAAAATCAATAAAAATGTAAGTTTAATATCTTGGTGTGAGTTGTCTTTTTTTGTGGACTCCTAACTTCTAAGTCATAACAACAGATATAATCTAAGATTGAATGTGTTTACCTGTGCGTACCCTGTGTGCTGTTGTTGTCACTTCAAATACACCACGCTTATTTGAAAGATGTGGCATGCTAAGCTGCTTTGTATTTCGTAAACAACTGAACCAAAACATAAATTACAAGCTCACTGTTTCGTGTTTGTAGTATCACTACTATCACTAGCGAATGAAGATAGCAGTGAAATGTCACCTCAAATCAATTCCCAGGGTCCTCTCTCAGACCTACCTCGCTTACATGTTGCTGATGAGTCCAACATGGCGGCTGAAATGGCCGAGTTGGAGATCTGTGGTCAAAAGTGTGCAAATATTTTGGTTT
>JAEMWC010001727.1:72500-102439 GCA_016490735.1 Pachyseris speciosa | reverse complement strand
TGAAAGAACATTTGGCAGATTTCCATTGAAAAAAATGAAAAAAGTGAGAGTGGCCAAAGAAGCAAACAAACTGATGTTCCTCCTTCTTCCACAGTTCATCGACATAATCAACTATTTGGGACCAGGAACCCAGCTATGACAACTTGGTGAAGGCTTATGGTTGTTCGGCTGTGAAGTAATGGTTTCCATATGAGTGGCTTGACAGCCCAGAAAAGCTTGATTATCCTGGTTTGCCAGACCATCCCGAGTGGTATTCAACTCTGAAAGGGGAGTGGGTGTTGACTCCAGAGGAATGGAGAGGTTGTGTTTGTCTGTTTGAAGAAAAGGGAATAAAGACTTTTGCAGACTGGCTGCGTTACTACAACAATCTGGATGTCGCACCAGGTCTCAAAGCGTTGGACAAAATGCATGCCTCCTATTCGGAAAAGGGAATCAACATCTTGAAAGATACGGTCAGCATTCCAGGAGTCAGTCTTCACTATCTTCTTTGGGGAGCAGTTGAGCGCAGGGCAGAGTTGTGGGGCCCCTGCAAAGAGGCTTACAACATGTTGTAAGCAGTTGCGGTCCCATCAAGTTGAGAACCCCAAAACCTGCAAGAACGGCAGATAGGTGTTTTCCAAATGGATGGCAAGAGCCTTTTTACAAACGCCCCAAAACAATTATTTTCAATCACTCTTGGCTGGAGCTTTTTTTGAACACACTAGAAGAGCGGTTTGAATGGCAAGAAATTTTTTCTAACACAAGGCAAGAGCCGTTCAAATGCCAAGAAATTCTTCGAATGCACAACAAGAGCCATTCAAATAGCAAGAAATTTTTTGAACGTGTGGCAAAAGCCAATCAAATGGTATTTCAATCCATTCCAATGGCTGACAAACTGCTAACTAATGGCCACTGTTCAAAAACGGCTAGTCATAAGGAACATTTTCGCATGAGAGGTCACAAATTATGCCGGGCAGCTTATTAACTGAACTTGTCAAAGAAAACTTCTGCTAAGCTCAAAAATGATGAAACAAGTTCATGTCACAGGGTTATCATTAGGAGCCGGTAGGCGGCGGAAACCCGCCGTCTGTCAGACCACTTTGCACTGGCTACTTTGTGAACCAAAAAAACATTGTACCTTGTTGTGACTGTTGTGTACATTTCAGCTTAAGATTTAGAAATTGAGAAGATTCTCATTTGCAGTAAACACACACAGCTAATTTAATTAGTTCCTTGTGGAAAGATGTAATTTCTTGTTTGAGGCAAGATAAAGTTCATTATTTTATTTTTTTTTAAATCCTGGAATAGAACAGGTTGGAACACCTGAACACAAGGCACTGATTTCAGCTTCAATTGAAAAGTGGCAGGACCAAGAAAGAGAAGAGAGCTGTCAGAGAAGAACGGAAAGGAGTCACTGTCATCTGTCAGTGCATCCTGAGTGTCGTCATAGATTCAAAGTGATGCAACTGAAATATCTGATGCTAGTGTGCAGACAGGCACACCAACTACCGATCTTGTTTCCAGTGAACCAGAGGTGGAAATTGCAAGTGCTGCTCTCAACCTAACTGTTGATGCCCCCCCCCCCCCCCCGGGATTACCCATGCCTAGACACATACTCTGATTACAACAGTTAATGTGATGATGCTGTTGAGAAAATTTTTTTTCTGAAATCCTGTTATGATCAGTAGCACAGTTCTGATGTACTTTTGTGTAACACAGGTCAAAATTGTAACATTTCTCAAAGCTCCCCATTTTGCGGTACATGTGTCAGAAAAAGCAAGAAAACATGTTGTTACAAAAACATGTCATTTTGGTCAACACAGGCCCATTAAAACCATTTATTGCTTGACCCACAATGCATTGCGGCCACACCCTTTTTTAGAAAAACCTCTATTTACACTGTATTTATAGGAAATTTTGAGTAAAAATAATTACTGAATTGCTATTTACAAAATTCAATCACAGAGATGACAGTATTTGTTCATGTTCATCCAAAGGAACTTGATATATTGATTTTCCTCTCTTTCTGTTTGACAGTAGTGTTCCACAGTAGAACATTCTGTCCCTCAAAGTAATTGCTGCCATAAACATCTGTAAAGTTCTCTGTTAAGGAAATGACACCATTGCTTGTCACTTTTAGAAGATAATAATCATAGTGGGCATCATCATCAGCTGCCACAGCCACGATGCTGTCTTTTGTTGAAGTTGAACAGACTCTTCATGTGTGGCTACTTCTTCAGTTCCCCTTGTACTGGTACCAGATGGCTCCCTTGACAGTTTGATTTCTTTCCAGTTGCCCACCCATTGCTTTTTTTGCATCTGTCATAAGACTCAACTAAACAATCATAGCAGTAACATGATCTTTCCCTTGTGAAAACCTTCAGCTGTTCACTGCAGGTCCTCACAGAGTGTATCTGCCGGATGCCTTTAACTGCGCAGAATCTCCCTCCTTCTCGGTTGCGAGCAACAGCCAGCTTCCCAGACGAAGGCAAATAAAAGAAAATATGCCGCTTTAACTGTACTGACTTCTGCCTGGAGGGAAAAGATGATGTGGCTGGTTCTGAAAAGTTCTCTCTCAGAAAGTCACAAAGCTCTTTGGCATTTGAGAGTGTGGCTTTCCTGGAAAGAACTGCTGATGTTGCCTTCTGCTTGACATGCGAGCCAGCCGCATCCTGTTCTCCCTTCGCATGAGATGTGGCAAAATAGTTTCTCTGTACTGTATATCCAAGCGTTGCTAGGGAACACGAGAGGTCACCATAACAGTGTCGGTTCTTATACTGTCCTGCGCAACCATCTGTGAATTCATGCATTTTTTTAATAGTGCATCTGGATTCTTGTAAATGCTTTGAAATCAATTTCTGGATGTGAAGGACAGAGTCGTGATCTTGTGTGACATCATCAGAGATCACAAACAAATGCTCTTTGCATATTACTGGCTCCTCTTCTGTGCTCTGAAGACCATCCACCTCCTCATTTGAATGCCTGTAAAGAATAGTTACATGCAGGCTTACTTTATTGACGTCAAAGTATTGTGACTGGATTTCATCTTGGAATCGACAGGCATAACCCTCGGAATAATCATGGATACATACCGCTTAATCTGTCGGAAGACTTTCAAGAAGAGAATCCAGTTGTTCCCGTTGCCACTTGGCAAGGAAGGAGTGATAAGGGAACTGTCCAAGGAGCTGAAGAAAATAGTCGAAGAGTTCCTTTGGTGCAGTGCACTTCTCCACAAGGGCTATTTTCTTTATCTCCTTTCCATCAGCACTTAGCTTTCCGGTGGGGATGTAGTCATACCTCTTCCATTTGACTTGGTGATCACCAGCAGCTTCTTTCTCCTCAGGCAGCAAAAGTAATTTTTGTACCCCACATTCCTTGCATTCTCTTCTGAGGCATATTAAGTTATGGTACTTGTTGTCTTGTGATTTGGGGCAAAGTGTCTGTTCAATAACATCACTGACTGAGCTGTAAACTTGCGCATCAGCTTCTTCCCTTGCGTCCACCACTTTTTTCCGATACTTCATGCAATCCTTAAAAACGATCTGAAGCTCAACGTGCTGTCGGCACATGCAGGTTTGCCTATCACGCTCCTTCGCTCCTTTAACGAAAAAAGGCTTTAGGTTTTCGAATTTTCTCTGCGATATCTTTATCTGTGGGTGCATTGACGTAAACTCTACGTAGGCTTGAGTTTGAGTTTTTCAAGCTCGTGTTTGGGATGTTCAACCCACGTTTTCACAGCGACACGTTTTCTGACCAGATCTTTCTTGTTTCCCGTTGGCCTGCTGGCCATTAATTTTCAGTAGTCGTACACAATCTCTTTAGTGTCTTCGGTGACTGCATCCCTTCTGGTTTTTCTTTCAGTTGCAAGCCAGCTAGCTTCTTCACCTTTCAAAATTCTTTCACATTTTCCTATTCCTGACTTAATGCTTCTCCTATCCAAGGCTATGAGTTTGGACAGCGTCTTCTGACTTCTAGTTTTCTTACGTTCTTGCGAAAAGAAAGTGATTTCGCTGCTCCGAGTGCCATCCGTGCTTCGTTTGATCTGACGTTCTTTATTGCTTTAATTCCTTCTGCGAGATCAGTGGCCAACACTTTGAGAGCAGCTACTTCTTTTTCCTCTTCGGGCGTTTTCACCAGTCCAGCTTTTCTAGAACCTTCCTTGTCCGTGGACTTTGTGTAACAGCTGCTACTACTTCTGCTTTCTTTTCAGGGGTGGCGGGAAGATTTTTCTTTGCTCGTTCAACAGCACGTTTCTTGGCCATTCTGTTAGCGAAAGGAGTACTGCCTTCAGAAACTTCGATCGGTGCTGCTTCTGCTTGAGTCTGTTCCTTTTGTTCTTTCTGTTTTAGCCTGTAGCGCTTGCTTCATTCTCTAGCCATCCTTCTGCCTTTTTCAATTTTCTCTTTCATTTCCGAAGCTCTCTTTTTTTGGTTTTTTTCACGCCGGCTTTTTTTTGTGACCTCTTTAATCGAAGCGCCTCTGATGTTCTTAGACCGTTCACGCCGGCTCTTGGTTCCTTGCTTTGTCTTTCTGGCTTCAAGGACTTTTTCAATAATTTTTCTCGCGATTTTTCTCATAATGTGCTCTTCTTTTCTCTGTTTTTCCTTCTTCTTTTGTTTTCGCCACATCTGAATCCTCGAAACTCCAGAATCCATAATTTTTGCATAAATTTCACAGACTTTTGATTCCGAAGAACACTGTAAACTACGTTGTTGCAAATAGCTTTTCCGAGAAACGACACGTGCTCAAGGGAATTTCCCACTCATTTCCTGACCTGATGCAATATTTTACATCCAAATAAGGAAATTTGAAAGAATTCTAATTGATTACGTTGTTTTGAGATGATTTCAAAGCGAACGAAGCCCTCAAAACGGCCGGAACGTAGCGCTTGTTTTTGCTGGAAATCTGATCACTTACCTTCCTCAAGATCCAAATCGTCATCATAATGTTTAGAACAAACATAAACGTCGATATTTTCGTCAGCTTTGAACGGATTCGCTTGCTTCTGGTACCAACATTTAGCTTGTCATTTGAGCATTTCGCATGTGTCAAGATTGACACACTCCAGTGCACTCCTACGTAAACAACGGAGCGACAAGTTCAACAACCAAAATTCTTGCGTAACATATCGCACCGCCTGATTACTGATTACGCCTGATTAAAATCTCCGCAACGCTTAATTGTTATCGGAAGAAACTTCGGGAAAGTTTTATTTGACTTATGAGCATTTTGTTTTGTGATATAATTGCCATGTATCTCAAAAATCGTGAACAGCCCAGCGATTTGAAAATGTCTGGTCTCTTCAAAGCACCAAGCGTGACGCTTCAAATGGTGAGGCCTTTCGTCGATTTTTACGACGATTTAACGACAAGTTTGATAATTTTTTGTCTCAGTGTGCTTGACAATGAACTTTTTTAATTATCTGTTAAGTCTTGCGGTTATGAACTGAAAATTTGTCGGCAGTAACAGGAAAGGAGTGCATCATGAGTCCCATGCATGTTACGCGTGACACCATGTTTTTATATCTAACTTTACAACTCGGCTTTCATTTTATTTTTCTAGAAATCGTTTATCTGACCATTCTTTAAACAGAAATACTCTTTAACATATGTCTAACAATTGTGGAAAGTCTCAAACTGATCCGATTATTGTGCGCCGAGATATCCTTAATCATTTTTTGCAAATTCATGATTTATCCCTGTGTACGTGAGAGCCGTGCTACTGATCTTATACATCTTTCAACTTGTTTGAGAGACATTATAATTAATAGCTGTTGAGACTTGTGGTCAAAGACAGAAAATGAGTATTTTTAAATGGGGTTAAATGCAATTTAACCTAGTTAACGTCTAGGAGCAAGTCTTTGCTCAGTTTATTGGCATGGCGTTTGCGTTTGCTGTTAGCCTTTCTGGCTTATGTCTGACGTCTTCAGGCAGTCCAGTGGTCAGCGGCGGTCCTGTTTATTTTATGCGTGCACCTTTTCCATGTGCTGGTAGTTTTTACTTGCTCTGCGTACGGGGCGTTACAGCTCGTGTGTTTTCGAGTATTTCCCCTCCCTTCCCTCCCTTTAGTTTTCTTCTTCTTCTTCTTCTTACTCTTATTCTTATTATTTATTTATTTACTTGTTTTTTCTTCCACTGAACTCCTAGTTCAGTGTGACGGGTGCTTGGTTTGGGGCCTGGTGTGGCAGGCGGGGCTCGTGGCTGGGTTGCGGGTACGGCAGGCTTATGGGGTGTTCTACCAACCTGGGTTTGGGTCGGCGGTACCAGCCCCCAGGCCCCTGAGCACCCAACCTCCAGTTGCGATGCAGACGTTAAACTGATTTAAATATCAATGCCTGGTTAAAAATGTTACTCAACAAGATGCTCTATGAGCATTAACTCGGGATACTTTTGTGCTGTAGAAGCCGGACACACGCTTTCTGATTCTCGAAACTATCCGGCTAGTGGTTTGCTTTTGGGTTCACATAAGGTCTTTTTGTTCACGTACGAGCAAAACTCGTTAAACTGTTTTGAGAGTTGCCATCCATATTCGTTGTCAGCTGTTGTTGTTTACTTCTAAATTAATTGGTTACATCTGGACTTAACTTTGGCCCTCTCAAAACATTTTTTCGCTCTGTGAAGCTTGAAAACATTTGCATAGACACTTCTCTTAACATATTGGATATTCAAAACTCGAAAACACAAGGCAAATCGTTTCCGTGTATGTGACATGTTTCTCAGAAGCAATCCAGATGTCACGCATTGTAAAAAGAACTCGAAATTCAAACTGCTCTATTTTCAAAACAAAGCGTGTTACTTGACTTAAAATGTCATTTACCTGATGAAGGTAAAAAATCTAAATGTTTAATTTTAGTTTTTTTCTTCTGAAGTCACCTGAAAACCAAAATTTCGCAAACTTGTCTCTAAAATATAGAACTGTCACAGCGATTGAGTTGTGGTATAATCCGGATCAAATTACATCAAAACAACTGCGATTTTCTAAATATAGAACTGTCACAACGATTCTCACAGCACGTGCGAGGCTTCCAATCTTGTCTTAAATTCGGCAAACCTTTTCACGCGGACAGTCTGTACTGTATTAAACTTTACAAAGATATGTCCAGGAAAATTTGTCCCGGCGGTCGAAGTGGATTAACCTTGAGTGTTCACTTGCGGTCACGTATTAAATGGAAGGTATCGCATTACCAAAACAACTTATTGCAAATCTGTAATTTTTCTGTCACAGCATTCGAATTCGACTTGTGATATCGATTAGCCAATAAGCACTACACGTGTGAGGCTTCCAACTTTTTCTTAACACTCGGCAAACGTTTTCACGGGGACAGACTGTGCTGTATTAAAATATCTAGCTTCACAACTCAAACACGATGACTTTGCATAACATCAAAACAACCGTCGCGTGATGTTAGCCTTTCGACCTTTGGACTATGTGGTTTGCTTTAACCAATGAACACACCGCCACGTGCCTGCTATTGTGCATTGGCCAATCCAAACACCGGAACGTAATTGTATTGTGCATTTTGCTGCGTAGGAAAAAAAAAAAAAAAAAAAGAAAAGACTGAAATCTGACACATTTTATAACTCGGTATACTTACAGTATCCCGAGTAATTATGCCCCAGAATGCTAGAAATCATGTCAGAGAGTTTCTCAGGGTGCATGCCCCCAGACCACCTAGAGGGGTGTGTTGCAAAGCAACATGCCATGCTTGCTATGCAAGGATAATTCCATTGAGCCACCTACTCTGTTCAGATCATACACCTACTACATTTTCTAATGACAACCCTGTGTCAACACAAAAGGAATAGTAGCAAGCCATTACTTACAGAGTCTTTCGTAGCTGGACTGTCATCTTTATCATCTTCTTCCTCCTCTGAATCAACCTGTTTAAATATAATTGAGCCATTGTACTTATCTATTCAATGGTCACTCTGATGGTACATTCGTGAATAATAATAATAAAAAGACTCTGGACAAAGAATGAGATTGCTGTGATACAAGGAAAGAAAAATTTTCGGCATAAATGATTTGTCAAATTGTTTTTCATTCACCACAAGAGGTGATCAAAACAAAGAAAGCCACCAGTTAGCTGTAGTCTTGCTAAAATGGAGAAACAAAATTTTTGCACTAAGATAGGAAACCAAAAAAAATTGCTAATTCTCACCCCTTAACATACGATGACCTCTTCCTGCTATAACAGACTTTTAAGCTTGTTAAAATAGAAAATTAACTTCATCAATTACAAGTACAGCTGTACGCGGGAAAGACATATATAAACAATCACTCTATCTTGCCTTTCCATCGTCAACTTCTTCCTCTACGACTTCTTCAACATATTCTTCATCTCCTGCAGCTTCTGCTTCAGTTGGTTGTGCAACTTCTTGCTCATTTTCGAGCTCGTCTTCTCGCGCCACAACACACATATCTTTTGATACCCCAATGATTCAGCGCCACGTACACAAACCATAAAAACATCACATTAGTATAAAACAGGAAACAGAGCCAGTGATCTTTTTAATACATAGCATTTCAATCCCTTCGAAGCTTTGTTGTTCTTAAAAATGCAGTCCTCAGACAAAACAAATGAAATCATTCGCCAACGAGAAGACAACAACTTCTATTCATCAAAGAACAGTAGAATGAGACGACACTCGAGAAACCCTGCGCCATCGAAAATAAAACATTCTCGACAACGAAGTAAACTTCCGAATGGTTTCATTCAAGCTGTTGATACCTCATCATCGGGGAGATCATTCCAAATGCCTAAAACATCACAGGACAGAAGCGAAATCAGCATTCCGGATACAGTATTAATTTTACTACCATAAAACCAGCTAAACATCACGCAATGGCAAATGACTTACCATTTCCAATTAGGACCAGTGATGACGGTAAAATCAAAAGAAACATAAACACGAACTTCCCTAGTGAAGAAAACATGGTGGAAAGTATTGAAAACCGCTCCTTCTTGTAAGATGGAAACGGATTCTCCGACTGTGCTTCCACACAATCAGAAGAAAATGGCTGCCAGAACAAAGAGAGAGAGTCAAGCAAGTGCCAGCGAGCATAACTGATCAGCTGATCTAATTGGTTTACCAGCCCTCCGCGACCGACCGCGACCACTTGCCCTGGTGAAAGTTTTGAGCCAGCGATCGATCGGTACTTATCTACGCACATTTCCCTCCAACTTAAAGTCAAAGAGTGGTCGAATTGCCCTTGAAAAGTTAAAAAATTTCGACGTAAAACTAATTTTCGTTCAGAAATGCTCATCAAAGTGAAGGTAATTATATCTTAACGCAGGTTCTAACCCAAACATTTCTCGTTTTAACGCCTTTTTTCTCTTTTGTTTTGTCGCCATGCGTCCTTGAAGACTTTGACAGGAAAAGAGGTAAGTATTAATATTTGCAGATTTTTGGTCAGTTTTCAGACTGTCGCAGTTATCAGATCCTCTATTTTATTGACAGTTTTCCTATGTTAGTTTAAGAGCAGAAAACAATGTTACTTGAACTGTGCTATTTTTGTAGATTCAGTTACAGTAACATAAAGATCGATACCTATGCATTAAGTCGAACGTACGTTTATCTGCCATGGGATCCGCTCCTGTATCAGTGTATGCATGAAGCTCTCTTATTTGCGCTTTGTGGATTGTAGCCAGTAATGTTTAAATCTTCCTTCTTAATCAGTCTGTCGATTTATCGAGTTTAGTTTATTTGGCCACTCAAATCAAGAGAGAGATTCATGGCTTTTGAAGGGGCACTGTCGCGTAATTTGGAACGCTTAAAAATTTTTGCAGTTTTCCTACGAAGTACTTAATGTGTGGATTGAATTGATGAGGAGGAAATTGTCATCACAACTTGAAAAAGTTAGGTTAACTTCATTCAAAAATCGTCATTGTTTCTCGGAAAAATCACACATGTCCCATATACACAAACTGAGTTGGGTCATCAATTGCTGTTGACAACTCGGCTCACCAGATGTCAGGTCGTGAAGTTGAAAAAGGAAGTAAGCTTTACTGCCAGAAGTCAAACTGGGCCTGGCCTGGGGCACCGGATGTCTGGTTGGGAAGTTTAAAAAGGAAGTAAGCGTTACTACAAATATCTCGATAGATTGTGACGATCCAATCCGATCAGGTCGTGACAACCCATCATTTGAAAAGTCGACCCGACTATTGGAAATGTCAGGTGGTGATAGACAGGAAAAAGCGTCGATGAACACTGGAGGCCGTGACTAGAATAGCACTCAGAAATAATGACTGGCTGGAATAGCGCTCCAAAACATTGAATGCTTCACTCTTCAAGTGTGGCAAAATTGCTGTACACTTTCTAAAAGCATCCAAAACTGGTGAATAACCCATAAGTCCAAACAAGCGCTACTCATGTATACCTCATAGTTTAAACCACAAGCAGAAAGGTGCAACAAGCATGCTACACATGTGTATACCTCATTTCTAAGCCACGAGCAGAAAGAAGCACATGTTACTCATATAATAACTCGTTCTTTTTAAAAGCCACAAGTCCAAACAAGCGTTCGTTACTCGTGTATACCTCGTTGTTTAAACCACAAGCAGAAAGGCTCGAAAATAATGTTGCAGTATCCGTCGCTTACACTAACACGCTGAAAATTTCTAAGTCCCCCTATTGAGATGCATTCGTCCTCTCAACAACTGTCTGTCTACTCGACAACCGCTTTCTCCATTCAAACGACTTGTACGACTTGACAACACTATCGCAGTGACCCTTGCCATATCTAACTCGCTTCAAAATTCGAAGTCCACCTAATGAGATGCATTTCTCCACTCAACAATTTGTCTGTTGACTCAACAATCATATGACAGGTCACGATGATCCAAGTCGGATGACTCCATCCAACAACATTTCTGACCCCCTCTATAGCGTTATGCTGAAATTGTTCTAAGTCTCTAGACAAATGACTTCCGGTGAGTTGGGTCGGCTTTACATATGACGGGTCATGATGATCCGAGTCGAATCGACTCCATCCGACACATTTCTAAGCAGTATTATAGCATTATGCTGAAAATTTTCTAAGTCCCTAGGGAAATGACTTCTGGTAAGACAGGCCATCAACCACCTCAGTCAATCCGAACTGAGTGTACGGGTGTATTGGACAACCCTCAGAAAAATCACCATAAAATAATACCACTTCCTTTTCCATCCAAGAAATAATTAGAAATCTACTTCTACGTGTTAGGCGGACCGATTGCATAAAAGAAAAAGTACTTTTTCACAATTTGAACAACTTGCCATGATGGTGCCCCTTTAAGTGACTGCTTTCTTTGGCAATGATATGAACCAAAAAGGCTTTTGCCAGTGGCTTTTATTGGTTTGAGTTTAGAAGCCCAGAATTGTTCCTGTAAAATGTGAAGAGTTTAAAATTGGCCAAAAATGATATATTCACACTGAATTGGCTAGGTTAAGTGAAAACATGCTACTTTTTGCCATATGCACTATACCCCACTGGAAAAAATTGAAGGCTGATCAGCATGTGATAACATGCTTTACCAATTATTTCTGCTTCAGTTTCAACACTGATGCATGTATATTTGACAGCTGGTATTGGCGTATCATTATTCTACAAGCAGACGGCGTTATTTAACTCAGTATGTGAATGGCGAAGCTGCCACGATTGTAGTTAAATTTTAAAATCAACGAAAACATCAAGCCTATTCAAAACTCTTTGTCTTCAACATGGTTATCTTTACAGCTAGTTTAAATTTGCACTGGCCTATAAACTTAAACATGTAGGTATTTGTCAGGTGTTGTGTAAGCCTTTTATGTTTCTGGACCAAGAAAGAAAGATTTTATCACAGGCAATACACAATAATATTACTTGTCAGGAAAATACAGTAATTCCAATATTGGTCAACCTTCCAGCTGGTAACATTTCTTTTATTTCAATTTTCAGATTGAGATTGATATTGAACCATCAGACAAGGTAGGAATGATGCACTTTCATAAACAGAGAAAAACAATACCCATAACAGACAGAGAAAAACTAAAATGTCATTGTTGGTATTGGAAAACAATGCATTTATTTTGGTGTGTAGTGGTTATTCTGATTGAGTTTTGTTGAAGCAAAGTAAACACTTTCTTCTTTGCTGTATTGGTGCATTGTCAATTGTAGGGAAAACATAGTAAATACAAATAAATGACCATTATTTACCCTTGGCAGTATTAATAGCACACTAAGGCTAGTGGGACCAAGCAAATACTTGGAACAAATAAAGATAACAGGTTAAGAATCCCAACTGACAGGAGGCAAACCAGTTAGCTATTTACCAGTGTGGCCAAACTAGAGCGGGACTTGAACCCAGGGCCACTGCATTGCAAGTTCAGCACTCTAACCACTCAGCTACCCACTACATGTGGAATGGTACAGAAGATCCAATTATGTTGTTTTAATTTACTCATGAATCCTCAGGCTTCTTGTTCCAGTGTAAACCTTTCTTTAGAAAAATATAAAATAAATAGCTAAATGGTATTACACTGTAATCTAAAGAAATGAAGACAAATTGGATTTTCACCAATAAAGACGGTTTCCACTATCTTTCCACGTGTGTTGCAGATGAAATATCCTGGAATACAGCCTGTAGATGAAGTCAAAATAGTAACTGGTTTCAAGTTCAAAATACATGTATTATTGTAGGACTATTACTAACTACTGTGATTAAGCAATAAAAGGTTCAGAGTAGTCAGTGGGTTATTTGTATGACAGAAGTGGTGTTATGATTAATAAAATCAAAGTGCTTACATGTAAATGTAGGCATCACATCTGGCAATTGTGTCTCACCATCCTACTTCTAAATTAGGTTGAGAGAATTAAAGAGCGAGTGGAAGAGAAGGAAGGAATACCCCCACCACAGCAGAGGTGAGCTCCATGCAATAATTATTGTTTACATTTATATTATGCTCCAGTGAGTCGATCATAACCTTAAAGAAGTCAGTAATCACAAAGAGAATGGTACAAGTGAGATCTTGCGGGACTGTTTGGGTAGACAGAGAACTGTTATGAAAGGCAGCAGTAGTTTGCTCTGGAGGAAAGGCGGCTTTGGTCAAAGCAGACATAACAAAAGCTACTTCAGTCAGTATCTGTCAAGGTTAAAAAATGTGCTGTGTTGGTGAACTTCTTTCTATCCAAATAATTGCACAATCTTTCACTCATTCCAGTGTTCTTATAGTTTCTGTAGGGTCTGTAGTGGGGAATCTCCAGAGTTCTCTAGAGTTCTTGCAAAATAATTCTAACTGTTAATGTCGTTTGATGGCCATTATTAATTTGGGTGAACTGTAAAGTTGTCACATCAAATGAATCAGAAATGTTTCCAGTTTAAAATGAGTTTTGTTCTGGCTCCTTTTTAGTTGAACATTCTTTCCCATACATTGTACATGTACATGTATGTGATAACACCATGCCATGACCCACATATTAGGGAACTTAAGATATGAGGACAGGACATTCTAGGACAGGGGATCTTGGCCAAGGAATCCTGGGGAGAATTCGCTGTCATAAGGCACCAAAACTGAAACTTGAGAAACCTGAGGATGTCTCTTGGGAATCATTGTTTACATGTTTTGTAAATTAAGTCATGACATCAAATAAATACATTGTAAATATTAAATAAATCACTTTATTTGAGTGTCAATGTATTTAGCACAATGGTGCTAACTGGAGACACTATCCAGATCAAATTTAAAGAGGTTCATGTTCTTCCCTTGACAGTTTTGATGAAGAATTTTGGGGGATAAATTTCTTCTCTATGAAACACATACGTATCATGATGTAAAACAGAAAAATGAATTACAATTGAAGTGCTGAGAGCATTACCAACCTATGACAAATTTTAGGTTGTGTTTTTATTTTACTCTGATTTGTCCAAATTTCTGCACATAAACTGCAATTCAATTGATATTTTTTTCACCAATTTTTTTTCATTTTGGAGATATAATATATGTAAAAAAATATGTTTTCATTCCATCCACAAAGAAGCCAACCTACCACAAGAGTGGTTTGCAAATTGCATTACATCTTCTTTCAATTGAATTGCAGTTCACTTGCAAAAATTCTGACAAATCCGAGCAAAATCGAAAAACAACCTAAAATTCAACATAGGTAAGTTATGCTCTCAGCCCTTCTATTAGTTGCCCTATTTCCGGAGCAGCTGGATAACAAAAACAACAGTAACCACATCAAAATTGTGATGTTTCATATTCTCACAAAAAAGCTTCAACACAATAGAATTATGAGTTTTGTATGAGCAACTGTAAAATTGTTATTGTTTTATTGACTTGATGCAGTATTAAATTTCACTATTTTAATTTTTACACAGTCTATCTTTAGAGAGTATTAAATTTCACAACTTATTTTTGAAATAATGAAAATAAGTACAAATAAGGTAAGATTCTTTTATTGCAAAACAGTATTTTTATCCAGAAAAAGCGATTTACAGACATTGAGTAGTCTTTGATAAAGTGGTGCTTCATTTTCTTTTTAAACATGAATGATATTCATACTTGTAAAATTCATGAATAATTCATAAGAGTTATGACCAATCTATGGGTGAGTACATTTGAGTCACATGTATACCTCTCTGAACCCCAATACAAATCATTAACATTCATAAAAGAGTCCTGCTCAGCTAATTAGTATGCATTAACTTTGATAGAGATAGAAAATAATGTATTGCCACCTTTCACAAGTAAGATAAAATATTTGCATTCAACCTTTATGGGCTCTAAATGCCCATAAAGGTTTCTCACTCATATTTTATTTATCACATAAAGAAAGATTGCTAAATATAGATACTAGGTAAAAACCAAAATATAATTTCAAGAGATTTAAACAAGGGACTTTCAAGAGTGCTCATCAAATCTAGAGAAAGTAATTATTTTTCATTGCTTTTTTTTTCTTTTTTTGCAAAATAAAGATTGGCAGATAATTACTCAAAAGGTCAAAAAAGGATATACACTGTATAAGGCCATAATATAAGCTTTTTAGAATATAGACCAACATAATAACGAAGTTTAGAGGATGCCAATGCTTGATCTAACTTTTTTAGTAATGCATTCAACCTGCTCCTTCTAATTAAACAACACCTTTTTTTCCATGAGTTTTGTGTCATTTGTATAATATATATATTTAGCCAAGCCTAAAAGTGGAGCTCCAAAAGCAATCTTTTTCTACTGGCATTTACATATAGTCTGCTTGTCATATCACCCATCTGACCTCACTCAAGCTACAGACCCAATGCTGTAAAAAATAGTATGGAAAGGTGATCTGAGCCAGTGGCACAGTGGATTTGGACCCCCCACTGATTTGCACCCTCCAGTCCAGATCTGCTTGTGGATCAGATTTGGACCCCATAGTCCAGAACTGCTAGCAGACATGAACCCCCTTTTACAGATTTGGACCCCCACCCCTCCTAAAAACAAGTGTTCTATTGCATAAGGTAATAAAAATTCCCTTGCAAATTGAGTTTGGAGATGTTAAAAAAGCAAAATAAAAATATTGTGGTAGGTTTTTTTAAAAATAATCTTTAATACTTTGTGTACAAAAGAACCTGCAACACCAGTTTGCATCTATAAATTTTTAAAACAAAACATTTCTTAACATCTTAGAGCAATACCTAAGGACAGGTCTGTTTTCCCGTTCAACTGTAGGCTACTTAGTTATGGTTTAAAGCCACTATAAATTGGTAGAGAAGCCTTGTGATTGCTCCTTTGAATCAGTATCACACCAGATATATAGTGATTCAGATCATCACTTCATAATGAATGCAATTTCAATTATCCACAGCCTCCCATGAGACAGTCGGAAATCAGAAATTGTGTATCCTCTGAATATATGTATGCCTCAAAAAAATTATGAAAGAAAGATACACGGAAATCAATAAAAGTATTTAGATGATATGAATTAAGACCCAAGATATTTCTTTTGATCAGTTACTTCTTGACCTTATTTGACTTTATTTGACTTGATTTGTTTATACATAAAAAAAGGCCTTTGTAGCCTGCAGTTAGCACAGCTATTCTAGGCGGGCTACTTAACCCTTTCACTCCTAAGGGGTCTCCCTTTGACGAGTAAAATCGTCTGGCGTTAGACAGAGTAAAATCTATAAAGTCACTCTTGGGAGTGAGAGGGTTAACTGACACTATTTAATAAGCTCTCTCACACACACACACGCACACACATACACAGGAAAGAAAAAAAAAGTAATAATGATGAGAGTTATAAAAAAAACCAGTTATGCATATATAAAGATGTCTACATTACAATAGCCTGAGGGAAAAATAAGGATAGAGATTCACAAAAAGTCAAAGAAAAGCTAATTAGGTAAAATGCAAATATGAGCAGAAAGGTCACTATAGCGCAAATCAACATTCATCTCCTCAGTTTCAAGAATCTTCAAAAGCAAGTGAGCCAGTTTACGTTTAAAGGGTGTTTTCCTTAGCTTACGAAGTTCAAGGGGGATACCATTCCATATTACTATCACAAAAAACTGCTTGCTAACATTAAGCTCATCAATCAATGCACCTACAGTGCATTGAAATCCAGCTGCTCTTTTGGTCAGCCAAGTGCAAAACCAAGCAACTTGATAATAAAATATTGGGCATTTGGTTGATACCACTATCAAGGTAATGAATAATGTAGTATGAGGATTTAAGGTAATGATTCATCAAAGCAAAAGTGCTGGAAATCCGTGTTAGCCATCTTATGAATAAATAATAATAAATATAAAACTTATATTGCGCATATACAATACAAATATTTTCATATGCGCATAACAAGCAATAAGATCAAAATTAATAAGTCGGTTAAAAAGCTATCATAAAAATGTATAGATAAATCAATTAAAAGCTATCTTAAAAAAGGTATGTTTTGAGAACTTGTTTAAGAGATATGAGGATCTGAATGTTTCTGATCTCCGCCGGAAGACAGTTCCATAGTTTCGAAGCAGCCGACTGAAAGGCTCGGTCACCAAGCGTAGGTAGGCACCGCGCTTTGGCTGGTACCAACAGAGTTGCATTCCTGGACCTAAGATTATATCTTGACTGGGGAGCGATAGCAATAAGATCGACCAGATATTGTGGTGCAAGTCCATGGAGGCACTTGAATGTTAGCAGCACAATTTTGAATTCAATTCTGTATTTGATGGGCAACCAGTGAAGATCTTCCAAAATGGGAGTGATATAACAGATGCGAGGAGTGTTAGTGACAAGTCTCGCAGCAGCATTTTGAACTATTTGAAGTTTACTCATATCAATTGCAGGAAGGCCATATAAAATACTGTTGCAGTAGTCCAATTTACTAGTGATAAACGCGTGGATAAGGGATATGGCAGATTGATGAGACTTTCTGATCCTACGTAAGTTGTAGAGATAATAAAAAGACGAACTGCAGATGTTATTGATATGGCTAATCATATCGAGATTAGGGTCAAACCATGATCCCAAGTTTTTCACCTTTGTTGAAGGACATTTTCGAGATTCACCAACAACAAGGTGTGAGGTAATTACTTTCTCAAGTTGCTGTCTTGTTCCAAGAATAAGAAATTCTGTTTTGTCGGGATTAAGTTTTAATCTGTCCATCAGCATCCAGTTCTGTAGATCACGAATGCATGATTGTATAGATGACACAGCAGCAGTTTCGTTGGTGGAATTACCAGGTTTAAAGGCCAAATATAACTGAGTATCATCGGCATAGGCATGTACGTTTGGCAAGTGGTTGTTGACAATATTGAACAGCTTACTGGAATAAATTACGAATAATAAAGGACCCAGGCAACTGCCTTGGGGTACCCCAAAGTCGATATTGAACCGGTCTGATAGTACACCATCAACTGTAATTTTCTGAGAGCGATTTGATAAATACGAGGCGAACCAGTCTAAGACTTTTCCAGATACACCAAATTCTGTGCACAAACGGTTTAAGAGAATTTGGTGGTCAACCGTGTCGAAGGCGGCGCTGAGGTCCAGAAGGATAAGAAGCGTAGCGTGTTGTTTATCCATATTCATTAGAATATCATTTTTAATTTTGAGTAGGGCTGTTTCAGTACTATGGTTAGGACGATATGCTGATTGGAGCGTAGGAAACAGGTTGTTCTTAACCAGATGGGACTGTAGCTGATCCGCTGCTGCTCGTTCGACAAATACTTGTCTCTTACAAGTCACGTACCCCTGATTTGAGATTGGCAATAAAAATTAAGAAGTAAAATTAAAATACAATCCAAAGCTCACCTAATTAAATTACATAATTGTCACTCACAAACTATATCTGATTTAAAATTGACACAAATAACGTAATAGATAGGACTTAAAACTGCTTAAAGAACGTGCAAAAATTTATAGAGATAAGATTCTAATCCTTCAAAAACGAGCCCTTCGCTTAATGTATTTTGGTGACTACAGATCTCATGGAATCGCGTTTTTTGTTTCTTCTCGTTCTCTTCCTCTGGACATGCTTTACTTTAAATCAGTTGTCATCTTGATGCATGACATATCCAATAACTTGTCACCTCCTAACATATCTAACTTATATACTTACCAAGCTAATATTCATTCCTATGAGACAAGATCATCTTCAAGAGGCGACTATTTTGTCGAAAGTTCAAGATTAGATATACAAAAAAAGGCCTTTTCAAGAAATGGTGTTAGAATCTGGAATAGCTTGTCTTGTGAAGTGCGCCGGCTATCAAAACACAAATTTAAAAGTAAAATTCATGATCTCCTCCTCCCGAGACTTGCAAAATACGATGATTATATTGATTTGTGTAATTTATTAGCAAAACTATAAGACCTCAGCTTGTTCTGTTCTCTTGCCATTTCTTAAATGTATTGATGTATTTGTAATTTGTCTAGAATTTTGAATCTCTTGCTCTGTAAATCTTTTATTTATTTTATAATATACGTATTTAACACTGCTCGCCCGGACTAGCCTTTGCTAACTGCGGGCAGTGCATATTTCTGTAAATTAAATAAACTAAACTTGAAACTTGAGCATGCATGATGTTCGATGGAACACCATTCCAGTCTGTTATGTAGCGATTTAAAAAGAAAAGCTGAAGGCCATATATATATATTTAGCCAGGCCAAGCCTAGAATCGGAGCTGCACACTCTCACCGAGCAACTTCGCATGGCTTTATTTTGGCCAGTTTAATTTGTGTCCAAAACAATTGAGCAGCAGCAGGGAAAACGAAGAGTTTTCGATAGCAAACGTTTGCAAAAAAAAAAAAAAAAGACAGACATTCTTGAGTCCTAACTACTTTCAGATGAAAGCGTAAAGGAATTCAAAGCGGATAAAAAAAAAACACTACAAGCGATGCAAAGTACGATGCGAGTGTTTGCTCGAAGAAGGAGAAGGTGGAGAAATTAAACAAGACTAGCTAATAATAAAAATAGCTTGTACTGATTAAGCTAGAAAAATCGGTATTTATTTTGACATAAATGCCCCTAGAAAAGAAAATAAAGGTTACAAACTGATCGTTTACAGCAGTCAACAGGAATTGACCGCGGTTCAGAAACAACAGAACAACAAACATATTACAAGAAAACAGAGCACAATACGAATATTTTTAGAAGATTCTTGGAGAAGGTGGAGAAATTAGACAAGTAACAAAAATATCTTGTATTAAGCTAGAAAAATTGCGTAGCAAATTTGACATAAAGGTCCGTAGAAAAGACAAAAAAGAGGTCCGCACCAGATCGTTTAGAGCAGTCAACAGGAATCATTGAGGCAGCAATCACTCGGAACGCGACAGAGCTGCGCGCCATTTCCCACAAAATCTTTCCTTGGCTAACACAAGTGATTGGATAGTTTTACTGTTACCTCCCATGTCTTCCGAAGAACCTTCTTCAATTAATGATTCTCAGTGGCAAAACATCATCCAGTTAACGAAGAAAGCGCTTGCCAAACCACACCAGCATTTCTCTCGCAGAGCCGTCCACTGTAAAATTTATCAAAGCCAGCCAGCCAGTCAACCCATTTCGCTGTTTTTAAAATCCAAACGCCGATTCTCACCGGTTCAAACAAATTAAGACGACATGTTTATAGACGGCGAAACTTCATTGTTTTTTACAGGCCGCTTTCGACGAAGATCTCTAAAACTTTTTTCAAATGACGAGTGAAGCGCGCTGGTTTTTGACATTTTTAACAGCATTTTGACAACTTTATGTCAGATTTTGAGACGTGCACATGCACATGAATTTGATCGGCTTTTTTTTTTTAAAGAGCTTGAGTTTCCGCCTTTAATCGTTAATTTTACGAGGACTCATTGCGATTACGTATTAACAAGATAAGGGCAAAGTTTCTTAACGCTGTTGAGGCACCAGGGTCGAAAAACAGTCAGCCAAGCCGAGTAAAAACACTCGTTCGCTTGCAAAGAAAACAACGTAACAACACAAACAGCTCTTCCTTTCATCACTTGAAAATTCACCTTCCGGAGTATCTTTTGACAAGTTCTTGACTTTTTTGCTTTTTACGCGAATTTAAAGACAAACTTCGATGGAAGAAGATGAAATCAACTGAATGTGAAATTACGAGCCGCAGAAAGCGCGCGAAAAATTAAGTGTCCCACACCTGGCTTGAGCCTGCGATCCAATCGAAAGCAAGTACCTGGTCAGCGTTCAACTTCAAAAATACAGCTGACCTCGATGAGTTCTTAAGTTGAGCCCGCGATATGGTCACGTGACACTGGTCAGCGGATACCTTGTTTTGACAGGTGTCAATTGGCTATAGGAGGAATGTCCAGTATGAAAGACGTATGCTGTAAACTAGCTTGTCAGGTTGGCCAGGTGGATAGGATATTATTAATTATTGGGCGACTCCGTCGTCGTGCGTACGCGCCCACGAGCAATACCGCTAGCCAGGATTACCATGAGAAAAGCAGTTGACGGGTTTCTATAAGTATGGTGCTCCGCTTGGCGGCTCTTTGGGCCGCCGGAGCTCCGCTATAACCTTAACCTTACCTTACTTAACCTTACGTTATAGCTCCGCTATAACCTTACTTAATTTCTGAGAATTGCACTGTAAGACTGGGACCTATCTTGAACCATATTGTGTCCATACTAGGGGTCCATATTTTGTTGAGCAAAGTGTAAACAAAAATTGCACAACCTTATTGTTCAATTCTCAAAATGAACCCGACTGAAGGCTTGTGTAACTGATGATGATGTGCAATGAAACTTTCAAAGTGTGACAGTACCTTAAAGGATATTCAGGGTAATTAGCAGGGATATCTTTTTTCTTGAAATGCATGCCATCGAGTGTTATGTTCAGGCCATAATAAGGTTTTTTTAAACTGATTTCAGGTTGATATTCAGTGGGAAGCAAATGTAAGTATATTTTAAGCATTTCCTACAACCAGCAACTCAAGAAATGTCTTGTTATACATGTAGATGCAAGTAAAACGTTTTATTTTTGTTTCGTTTCATGATTTTTTCACAGGAATGATGATAAAACTGCTCAAGACTACAAGATTCAAGGCGGATCTGTTCTTCATCTCGTACTCGCACTAAGAGGCGGCTTGTTGTAACAGCAATATTTACATGTAATTTTATCTGTTTAGTTCAAGTTATAATTTTCTTTGGTAGTTTGGATGTAGTTCTGTACAGGATTTTCTGTTATGTAAGAATGTAGAATGAAAACCAGAAGATTTTTAATTCTTTAACCGTGTAACAGATGGAATGTATGTGCTCTAGAATTGTCTTATTAAAATTAACATTGTGCGCATTTTCCACTTACTGGCCTGGTTTTCTGAGGATTTAAGCAAGCCTACAGGAAATATCCAGTTGGGACAGGGTCTAACAAAAATGAAATTTGCAATATTGGGACGATCTTCCATCTTTAGGTCTATCAGATAAATGGCTTAGGAGCAAGCAACATCAAGCAAAGCAGGCAGTGTAAAAATGAAATAAAATAATAATCGTGATCGGTGCACTTGGAAGCATCTCGAAAAACGCAAAGACCTGGTATGGCCCGGGGGAAGGGAGGGGGTACTCCCAGAAAAATTGGGTGGGGGTGTGCTGCCCGCTTCCTGAAACCCTTACCCTATTTCAGACCAAAATCTGCGGTTTTCCCTACCCTATTTCAGACCTGACCAAAACTTTTATACCCTATTTCAGACCTATTTTACGTATACGGTTGACGTAAACATAATTAAAAGCAAAAAAGAAGGGTTTTGTTGATGGTCTTATTGCCTTATGATGAATAAGTAGCTTCTAAAAAAAACATACCTAATTCAAGACTACAGTGCACAAACCATGCCCTATTTCAGACCAAAATTGTCGAAATCGATACCCTATTTCACACTGTGCAGACAAATTCCAAAATAGTTCCGGAGAACTAGATAGCCTAAACTCTAAAACCTAACCCGATTAAATCCGAATAACAAAACTACGACTACGTTGCCGTTATATACCCCGGGCGTCCCAGGAGGCTAGCAACTTCAATGACCTTAATTTAAGTGTCAAGTTCGTTAAGCTCTCTGTAACAGAGTCAATAGTTCATTAGCTTGGTTTCGCAATTACGGACAAGACTTAATATCAACGGACCAATTAATGAACAGTCAGTCAAATTCGCTGGTTTCATCCCTCCTGTTTCATTAACACTCCCCCTCAATTCGAGAATTCTTAAGGAAAGTGTTATCGAATTCACAAAGTCAGTTAAGAGTTAAGCACTAAATGTCTCTTAATGACTGGTCTCTTCCAGCAAGCAAAGCCTTGCCACCGGTCGCGTGTAAGTCCCAGGTTTTGGTCTTGACCTCAGCAGTTCTCACGCGACCATCTTCACGTGGAAAGATGCAGAATTCGTCCAACCCTCCACATTCCTCGTGCAACATTCGGTTCTGCTATGAGAACTAAGTCTCCTTGAAACATGTTTCTTGTCTCCTCAGTCCACTTGTTTCTTTGAGTAAGGAAGGGAAGATATTCCTTGACCCAACGATTCCAAAACATGATTGCCAGCGCTTGTGCTTGACGATACTTCTTCCTTGAATTGATTTCTCGGTCCTCTACGACATCAAAAGGGACATTCAAATTTGGCCTGTGCAGAAGGATGTGGTTCGGCGTCAAAGCTTCCAGATCGTTGGGATCAGTACTAACTGCGACAATGGGCCTAGAATTGAGAATTCCTTCTACCTCTACTAACGCTGTGTGAAGAAGATCGGAATTGATCCACTTTCCTTGAAGTATTGCATACAAAGTACGTTTGCATGATTTCACTAATCGTTCCACTGCTCCGTTCATATGAGGCGAACTAAGTGGTCTGAAAATCCAATCTGTTCCATGAGATGAGAGCTTCTGAGTTGTTCTGGCATGAGAAAATCGTTCCCAGCCTTCTTTCACTTCTCTGGCAGCTCCAACAAAGTTGGTACCCCTGTCGGTTGTGATCGTTCTTGGATAACCTCTTCGGTTGACAAACCTAGCTGGACAATTTAAGAAGGTATCTGTGTCGAGGGAATCAGCAACTTCAAGATGAATAGCTCTAACATTGGCACAACAGAAAAGAACAGCCCATTTCTTCAATTCACTTCTCTTCTCTGGTTCTTTACACACATAGGACGAAAGAGATCGATGTGCGTGTGTGTAAATGGCGGGAGAAACGGGAGGTGGTGGTGGTGATGGTGTTCAGCAATGATAAGACGACCAATCGCTGACTTAGCATCCAGCATGATTGGGTGTTTCGTGTCATAGCAAACTGGAGCATATCAAATTCTTCAACTCTGAGCAGACCATCATTGCGGTCAATAAAAGGAACCAAACGTTTTAAGCGAGATCCATTCGGGAGGTACTTTCTTTCCTTCAGAGCCTTAATCTCTTCTGGGAATGACGTAAACTGAGATCTTCGAATCAGAAGTAATTCTGCTTGATACAGATCTTCAACGGTGAGGCTTTGTGCTGTGTTCCCTTGTGATGGCAATTTCTTGACAGACCGCATAAAGTTCGTTACAAAAGCTGTAACTCGTTTAGCCCTTTCGAAGGTGGAATATCGTGTTAGGTCAATAACGTCTTCGGCTTGGGCATCGACAAGCTTCACGTGAGTTGATGACGAACTTCATTCTCATCTTCAATTTGCTCCCCCTCGTCAGGCACTAAGGGCCAACGGTCTTCAGTTTGAGAGAGAAAATTAGGGCCTCGTGGCCAGGGGCTTTCAGAGGTCATCTGGGAAAGTGGAAGACCACATGTTCCTCCATCGGCCACATTCAAAGAAGTTGGGACATGACGAACTTCGACTGTCCGTTGATTTTCACTGCGGAGAACGTCTAGATTACTGGTAATATCCACGATTCTATGGGCTACAAAGTCTCTGTACTTGACACTTGATTGGTGAATCCAGTGAAGTACGACCATGGAATTGACCCAAAACACAACTTTACCAATAATTTAGTCCAACGAATTTACCAGAGATATAGAATATGGCGATCTGGGAGGTCATGCACGTTGCATCAAGCTCTAGTCGCGGTATGGTCCAATGTTCTCTAAATCCTTCATCTCGGTTTCTCATTTCATCCAATCCTTCAAGATGCTTTCTTCTATGACGTCATCCCATCCAAATTTACACGTCAGAAATGACCGTTGGCAGATCCTCCCTAGAATTGTGAATGCACTGAACCAGCCATATGGATCCCAAATCGATGAGACTTAACTTAGGATGTTGCGCGGGGTTCTTGCAGGGCCTCCCTATGGAACTGAGATGTGGTAGGTATCTGTGCTGGCACAGTACAGTATATAATACCCAACGCTCTGGAACATGGATGCCTGGACTGTGTCAACTGCTTTACTTCCACTCTCTCCGACACTGGTATATCATTGAGAACTGCTTTACTATCGCTGATCCACTTTGTAAGAATAAAACCCCCGAGCTTCATGAGCGCACTAAGGTCACAACGAAGGTTGATGGCTTCACTTTCGCTGTCAACAGAGTTAAGAGAATCGTCCACATAAAGATTTCTTCTAACCGCCTCTGCAGGCTCAGGAAACTTCTCACGATGCTCTTCTGCAGTAACCTTAAACACGTAATTTGCGCAGGCTGGCGCTGAGCGCTCACCAAACGGCCTCCTCAAGCACTGATAGGCATCTGGTTCTTGATCTTGTGACTCTCTATACAGGAAGCGAAAAGCAAGCGTATCAGCATCTGTAACTTGCAATTGGGGGAACATGTCTTTGATATCTGAGCATAGTGCAATACGCCCCTGACGGAAGCGAAGTACAACACGGTATAGTGAGGTCAGGAGATCTGGGCCAGCAAGTATAAAGTCATTCAAACTCTTTCCATGGAACCGTGCTGCAGCATTGTACACTCTACGAACTTTCTCTGGCTTCTTAGAGTATCGAACAGGATGATGGGTCAAATAATTAATTCTCTGGCTCACAGTTTCTTTCACTTCTTCAGCGGTCAGCTTTCTAATATAACTACTCTGTACATCATTATCGATCGAAGCACGGTAGGCTCGTCTCAGTTCAGGATATCGATCTAACCGAGTTCGAAGCTGCGCCTCAGCTGCTATTCTGTTGTATGGTAATAAAGGATTCGGATCCTTCCAGCGAATACCAAATTCGACGGCATTTTGGTTTGGGATTCGTCTCAGTGTTGAGTTCTCTAGAATTGCATAGGCTTTCTGATCTTCAATTGATCGGACACTGTTCTTGATCCTCGAGGTAGGCACAGCTTCCATGTTGATCCATTGTTGCAGCTGTTGACCGAGATTAACGTCACTCTCAGACTGTAACTCAGCTTCTAGGCGGCACATATGGATCTTTTCTTCTTTAGAACCAGGCAGATGAGAGAATGCCAACCATCCTAGACGTGTCCTAACTGCTACTGGAGTTCCGGGGGGAACAATTCTCTCTCTAAAGCAGCTTGCAAGGTGATGATTATCTTAATGGCGGATGCATCCACTAGCTGTAAAGGAAGATCCTTTAAGTGATCGAAACGCATTTTGTCCTTGGCCCAATCAACACAGTATACGGGATTGTTCATTTCCGGTACTGTGTGCACTTTAGAGATGACGTGTTTTGTCCTTCTCCCAGCTCTGGAGATACAAACATTCTTCAGTCAGCTCAGAGGAATCGATAACTCCATCCATATTGGCACCGCTAAGTACAAACTTGCTATGAGGACCCGAAAGACCCAGCTGCTCAGCGATGTCCTGCTGAAGTAAGGTGGCATTAGATCCTCCATCGAGAAGAGCTTACATTTGTAATCGTCCGTTCGGCCCGTAAAGGATGACGTGAACTATGTGATGAACGACTCGAACGCCACTTGTGGCTACTCGTGTTGAATGTGTTTCACTAGGTCTGTCAGGTCTCTGTTGGGTCTCACGGACTTGCGCTGTGGAGCCTGGAACTAGTGATGGATCTGCAGGTACGACTGTTTGCACCCCTCAGTGATTGGGCAGTTTGAGTACTTATCACTGCTATTATCCTTTGGGCAATGGCCATGTTGATCTCGTGTAGCAGAGGGTGATGATTTCGACTACACCTATTCACACCACAAGTCAACCATGCCTTGCAATCTCTCCTTAAGTGTCGACCAAAGCAATTTAAACAAAGTCCCTTCTCCCTGACGAGTTTCTCTTTACCGGCTGTATCGAGGCCTTTAAACAAACGACACTCTCGAACACTGTTTTTCCATTCTCATGAAACGGGCAAACCTGAGACCGAGCATCCGCGATGAACGAGTACTTCCGGTTTGACGGCTTGGATTCTGAAGAGGCCTTACTTTGGCAAGGTGTTAAAGGTGAATCTAGAAAGGCGCGCTCCCACACTCTGGCTTGCCTCTCCAACCATCTACGGAATGATTCCAAATCGGCATCCTGGGGGTTTCACTGGTGTGTCTCGACTAGGCAATTTTGAGAGAGGGTGGGAGCTTAGCCAGAACTTCACGTACTTGAGACATTGCCTCAATTCGTGACCTTGACCGAGTGATTCGAAGGTTGCTACTAAAATAGCAACAGTCTCTGAAAGTGATCTTAGTTGCTCAACATTCTTTTCCATGACAGAAGGATGTTTCTTGAGCGCTGTGACATGAGCCAACAGTATGCTGGTTGGGTCCCCGAACCATACTTCCAATGTATTATTCCAGGCCTTTTGATACTTCCCGCTATTGCAAAGCCCTTTCAGTCTTGTCGATTACGTGCAATAGTAGCAGGTCCAACAGTTCGTATTCAGAATAAATCTGCTCCTTTTCTAGCTTATGCAAGGCCTATGCAAGTTTGAGCTTTGCCTTGGCCTCCTCGAGTTCCAATTCTGCTTCGGCTTCTACGTGAATTCTTCTCCATTGTTGCCTCAAACGCAAGTTTTCGCTCTCTTGCTCTCGTTTCCAGTTCAGATGTTCTTCTTCCGTTACGCAAGTTCCACCTCCATTTTCGTCTGAATAGGCTAGTTTCGAATTGTAGAAGAACAAAAGAACCAAGTCGAGGTTGAGGGGAATAATTTGCATTTTCTTTTGTCAAAAACAAACGAAAATGCAAATTATTCCCCTGAACTTCGACTTGGTTCTTCTGTTCTTCTACAATTCGAAACTAGCCTATTGAAGCGCGACTTCTTAAAACTTTCATTGATGGATCGCGATGACTGTGACTGCGACAAACGGCTTGAATGGGAAGGCCCACGGTTCGTCATTTTCGTCTCTGTAAAGTCTCTCAAACAGCCTGGTTCTCATCACAACTGGAAAAGACACTTTAATAAATTATCCACACGCTTATATACAAGCTCAAGTTAATTATGCAAGAATTCGTTCACACGAAAGCACGCTCCACATTCCGACACTACATCCCTCCTTTTCTCAAAACTGAATTTCATTGAAAAGAAAACACTAACTCCAAAAAGTAAACACGATTAGCTTAAAGAAATCTAAGCCTAAAAGACATATAACTTCAGTTCCAACAAACTCCGAACAGTTCTCTATGTCAAGACAAAATCATAACATCTTGATGGCCTTTTAATGACACACGATGGTCTTGTGCGTACAACTTGCTCCGCTTCCGGTGATGCAACCCGTACCGTGATTGGCTCACCTTCAGGTGGTGCAGACTGATCTACTTCTCGATTCTCCCCCAACTCAGCATTATTCCCTTCTCCACCCGCAGAAAAAATCTTCAGGATTCGGCTCGCTTTGCTCGTTGTACTTCTTTACGAACGACGTGTCTCGATTAAGTTCCATTCCAGAGTCGTTCCTCACAGTGAGTTGTCCCCTCTCCTTTCTCACCACTTTGAAGTGACTTAGGTGAAAATTTGTGGACAACTTGTTGGTCTTCGCGACCCTCAAAAGAACTTTATCCCCAACCTCTACTGACTTAGAAACGGCTCCTCTCTTGCTATCTGCGTACGTCTTGCCGTTCAACTTGTTCAACCAATCCCTGTCTCGCACTTCTTCAGTAGTAACATCAGCAGCTTCTCACCTCAGCTCCGGAAGTTTAGACCGCATTTCCCGTCCAAACATCATGAAGAAGGGCGTAGACCCAGTGGTAGTCTGTGTAGGTAACTCCTCACGCCAATCTCTGCCTTCCACTTGCGCAATTTGCAGGCACTTCAACAAAGACCGGTTTTGTCGCTCAACTTCACCGTTCGCCTGCGGCCAGAGTGGCGGAGTCCGGCGGTGCTCGATGCCATTTGTTGTCAGGAACTCCTCAAATTCAACCGAGGCGAACTGAGGACCGTTATCAGTTCTCATGGAATAGGGGATACCAAACCTCGCGAACATAGGAGTAATTGCTTTAATCACGTCAGCACTCGCTGTCTTCTTCAGGATGGACACCTCGTAAAATCCGCTGTAGTAGTCAAAAATGACCAAAATGCTCTCTCCAGAGGGCAGAGGTCCCATTAAATCTGCACTGCAATCTTGCCACGGCCCACTCGGGGGTACAACATGAGACATTGGTTCAGGAGGCCCATATCCAGAATCCACTTGGCAACCATGACAGACGTTACACAGCTTCTCCACGTCGCTGTCCATCTTTGGCCACCAAACTTTTCCTCTCAGCCTGTTCTTTGTCTTCACCACGCCCTGGTGACCTTCATGGGCAATTTTCACGATCCGGTCGCGCAGGATCCTGGGTATGACTATCCTCGTACCACGAAGCAAGAATTGTCCGTAAACGCATAACTCGTCTTTAACATGAACGAAAACGTAAAGCTTGTGGGATGTGGCTGGAGTGACAATGATACCTCACAAATTAATGTGATTTGGTAATCTGAAGCCACTCTAAAGGCACTAAGGCCACATGGTAGCGGGCATTACCCCTTAAATCTACCAAAGCAAAGATTGAGCCCAAGCATTAGCAGCCATGGACAGCTGTTTCGGCCTTTCACTGCGCTTTCACTGCTTGTTTTATTGGATATGTGGGTACTTGAGCTGAGCATTTTAGCTATGGCCATGCCTGATGAGGCCTAACAAGGCCATGAACATACGCGGGCACTGTACACTGCTTCCAGTTCCCAGATCTCACGCAACTCTTCACAATACTCAGTTCTTCGTCATCATATGAAGCTCTCTCAATCTCTTTGGGTGAAAATGTAATTGGTACACTGTTCTCCACAATCGCCCTCAGGGGCACCCAACGACAAGTTTCGGTAGATATCTGTTCGGTGGAAGGTAGTTCGCCTAAGGCTTTCGGCGTCGATTAAAGAGTGTACTCGGATTTTCGTAACTAAAACGTGGCCTAAAAGGTTCGTAATGTGGAAATCATAACCCCTGATGTTTTCGGAAAGGTTGTTATTGCTGTTTTGGCAGTAAAAAACGTCAGCTAGCATTTTCGGAAAGAAAAAAAGGTTCCCTAGAAAGTTAACTTCAACTAGTATTTTCTCAAAGAAAGATTTTGTTCCCTAAAACTTTCGGGCAATTAACATTTCAGCTAGGGAATCCGAACAGATCAAAGTTTTCTAGCTAACCAAAACATCACTTTAAACAGACTTCAAACACCATAATGTATTTAAAAATGCCTTTACACAGCTTT